>JAJOOR010003960.1:0-50291 GCA_036250505.1 Solanum acaule | reverse complement strand
GACACTAGCCTATTAGATAGTATCACACTAAATCTATGTTGATAATTCTTTTCTTGTTGATTACCTCCTTAGTCCGGCAAGTAGCAACAAGGCGAGTTTTAACGTTTGCAACCGCTAAAAAGACTTCTAAACGAAAGAATTATCAATGCATGCACCACACTATTAAAGAATTGCTTATTTACTAATCATACTTTGTTAATTGCTCATGGTTCCCACAACCCTAGTTGTGGAGTTTAGTTACCCATAATCATATGAACACAATTCATTGTCTTAGATGAAAGAATTATGAACTTACATAAGAAGAATAATAAACCCAGAAATTCAACTTGGATTGCAACACAAAAATCTTCAAAACGAACTTAGGAAATCAATAATTGCTAAGGTTGCAAATTAATCTCCAAAGTCACCAAGTAAAACTAGAATAATAATGTCTAACCCCCAAAAATAGGTTTACATGCCCTATTTATAGAAAACAAATCCTAAATTAAAAGGGAAACAAATTAAGGAAAGTTTGTTCAGGCACGCATCTTCATTCCACGAGACTGACTTACGGACCGTCAATAGATCCACGGTCCGTAAGTCCCTTCCGTCAGCCAGGACTTGGAAAATATTTCAACTTCCAAAAATCAGCTTCTCTGAAGCAAACGACGGACTTGCAGTACGGACCGTAGATTGATCTACGGTCCATCAATCCCCTCCGTAGCTCCACACTTAAAATCTTCATAAATCAAGTACTGGAACCCTCGCAATATCAATCTACGGATCAATAGTACAGTCCGTAGATCAATCTACGGACCATCAATGGCCACCGTGGTTCTACACTTGGGTCAGATTTCCCTGATTTATCTTCCATACCTTGCTTGCTGATCTAAGGTCATCACCTACGGACCGTCAATGGACCTACGGTCCGTAGATCACCTCCGTGAATGCCCTTTTTCTGCATTTCTTTCAGCTGTCTCTATACTTCCGCGCCTGAACATCTTCCCTGCAAAATATGATAAAAACACATAAATACCAATACAAAAAGACCCTAGACACACACAACTTGTAAGTGAAATGTATTAGAAATATCGTAAACTCACGGTATATCAGTAGATAGCTAAGACGTTAAGGAACCCGTACGACTTTATGAAATCAAATTCGGGCGAGTAGAAATCCTGCAATTGATCTTAGCGTGAACGGGTATTTTCTGAGTGTCATGGGTTGAAGGTGTATTGTCAAATAGGGGTTTGAAACTCTAAATTTGACTCTCTATTTCCATGCAAGCCGCTAGGGCGGAGCTGCTGTGGTGGGATGGGGCCCGCCATAGCGGGCCAGTCACGAATTAAGTCAGAAATGAACCCCAAAAATGTCATTATTCTGCAATTTTCATTCTTGAGAGCTAAGAGATGAACCAATGAAAGCTCTAAACAGTTTTCCACCTCTTCTAGCACGAAAGGTAAGGATTTTACTCCCCTAATCCATTTTTCGATCCGTAGAACTAAGAATCTTGATTATATATTATTGGGGGATGGTTTTTGGACTGATTTGGGTGGTGGGAAAAATCCCTAGTTGCACCCTAGGATCATGAGTTGGGTCTTGAGTTCTTGGGTTTTTCATAATCTGGGTAAATTAAACCTTAATTATTGATCCCCGTATTGAATTGATTGTTTGTAGACCTAGAACAAGCAGAAAGAATCCAAAAAGGGAAGAATCAAACATCTTAGGATGATTCAAGCTTGTTTTCGAGGTAGGTGATGGTTTGGTTTCATGTTTGTGTTATGTATGCTAGTATTTGCTTCATTGTAAAACATGTATATATGTGAATGTTGCACTATTGATCATCATATGTGAATGAGTATGAACGAATGATTGTATGCCATGAATCAACACTTGATTGTATGATTATGAGAATGTACATTGTGATTGTGATTGTGGCTTGTTGAATGGATCAGGTGTTATGTTCCAACACACTAACTTGGATCGGGTGCCACGTTTCGACGCATATATGGGATTGGGTGTCACGTCCGGCACACTAATTGGGATCGGGTACCACATTCTGGTACACTAACAGTTTGGGTGTGAGTTCCATGAGAGGACCATTGACTTGTTATATATGTGTAATTACTTGATATTGAAAATATGGAATGGTACATTGCTCTTGAAATGATAATTGATATTGTATATGTTCGGTATATGCGTGTTTACTTGTTGTGACTACTCATATATGTTGTGCATACTAGAATAGCCTTGTGATCCTACCAGTACACTGTGGTTGTGTACTGATACTGCAATTGCTCTTTCTTTGTTGAGCACATGGCATGTTTAGGCAGCTACTGACAGACCTCATCTAGGAGATCAGTGATCAATCAAATTCAAGGGTGAGCCAGTTCTTCCAAGCTCCCATGAGTTCTCTATGTTTTGGTCCACTATTTTCAGACTCAGACTTTCTAGTTAGATATTCATATGTTTAATTGGGTTGTACCCATTTTCTTTAGACTTGTTGAACTTTAGATGGTTTGGTACATTGACTTTAGATTCTAGGGGTTGTTCTTCCGCATTAGTTGGTAAATTTTATTTGAACCTTTGGAGTTTATGGGAACTCTATTTGATTCTTGCATTTAAACCTGCTTTCGTATCTTCAAATGTTCAGTTCTAGGGTTAGCTAATTAGTATTAATGGTTCTCCCATCCGAGGGTTAGTGTGGGTGCCAATCACGACGGTCTGGGTTGTGACATACTTGAACGACCACATACACGTTCTTGTGCATTTGGGAGCAACAGACGTCGTTTCACGATTATAATATTGATTAATTATAATGAGATCCTCTACAGAGTCGGCACGCCACCAAGTTTACTCTTACTAGTTAGGAGGCTGACACCCCTGGGAGTTAGTTGGCTGGTTGGGCGGCTTTGAGTTGTTAAATTTACTCCTCCGGGCTTACAATTGTTAGGCTAGGAGATCCCATTTATTGGGTACTTGGGTTCGAGGCCCAATTTGCTCGTATTGGATATAGACTTGTGGTCGTTTGTAGTTGTAGATTTAGCTATCATGTGTACTTCTCGGGCTTATGGTGGTCCGTTCAGGTTTTTTTAAAACTTGTACACAAGTGTACCATTTGGGATTATAGGGGTCAAGTTAGGTTTATTTTAGTCGTACTTAGATTTACTTTTGGTATGCTCATGTATTTTTCTTCAAATTCTTCTTAGGCCTATAGTGTCTAGATTCTACCATTGTCTTTACTTTTCCTAATTAGTCTACCTATGATGCATACTTAGTACCTTTGCTTTTGTACTCATGCTACACTATGTATCTGTTTCGTGATGTATGTCCTAATACAAGCTACCAACAGTGATTGTTCGTTCTAGCAACAATTTTTTTATCAATGACGAGGGTGAGAACTTGATGTCCTGGACTTGTCTAACTCCTTCTGTGCATTGTATAGCTAATCTATTGTATTTTGAGACAAATTTGTTTTTTGTCCACTGTTGGGACTTGTACTCTTTTGTTAGCATTGCTCTATACTTGTGACTTTCAAATTCTGGGAGGGATCTTTACGTATATAGTTTGGGTTGCTTCTGCTCCTGTCATGTTTTGTTGTTTAAATTATTGTTTTCGCTTATTTTTGCCCTTATACTCATCGTTCTGAGTTACGGATTGGCTTACCTACTAGTGAGTTGTAGTAGGTGTCATCATGACTCGAGGAATTGAGTTGTGATAGATATAAATAGGAAAATCACATAAGCACATTGGCGAAGAAACTAGCATCCTGCAAAAACCGACATATGTCTCGTTGGCTAAATGAAATCTTGGAAGGAGCAAAGCTTCCTCAGTCCTGGCACTGCAGTTGGTGTGGTACAATTATTGATTGGTGATCCATTGGTCCCTGTAAAGATGATCTTGTGAGAACTGAAGGTCGAAGCTAGGAGGCGACCGGCATCCCATAATTTTGGATCGGCATTCCATCAGTCTAACGGAAGTCAGAAGATAGAAGTTGAAGGGGAAAATGCAATTATGGAAAGTAGTGCTACCTTTGGAATGATCTAAAGGATATAAAAGTATTTATGCAATTATGTACCATAATCATCTTCCCAAAAAGGGATTGTGAGAAGGGACCTCTTTTTGTGAAAAAGTATTGATAAAGTATAGTAAAGAACTTCTTAGCTTGTAGGGGAAGAAACCTCAATTTTTGTATCAATCTAATCTTGGACTTCAGCTTTTATTAATCAAACTAGGTTGGAATGGAGATTTCCTACATGAGTATTGTCTCTAATTCTTGTTTTATAAGTTGCTAGACCCTTAACTTGAAGTGTTTGTGCTAGATGAGGGTGTAAAACCCTAAATTGGTATTGATTAATCACCTCTAATATTGATTGTGTGGCATGGATCAATTGTTGACTTGAAGTTCAAATCTAAAAATCAGTAGTTGCAAACTTTGATTGAGCTCTCTAACACCATTTTGGCTTGAAAAAATAAAATGGAGTTGAGTAAGACTCAATAGTGATGACTTGTTGAAATTACTCTATGGGTTTGAGTCAGGAATGGGATAATCGAAGTAATTTCTCATTTAATAATATGAGCTAGGAATAGTGTATCTACTCAAGTATTGTTTGGTGTTTTGTTCGAAAGGGTATTGGAGTTGAAAAGAATCTAAGGGAGCTTGAAATTTTGGGTGAAAATCAACAAGTAGCCTAGACAAATCGCTATAAATATATAATAAACAAAGGATAAATTACTTGGGTGGATCTCTTTTAAAAAATAATTACTTATTTTAAATATACTCTCTAATTATTACCATTTATAGCAATATATAACAATACAATGTATTTTATTAGATTTTTGTTTTCTCTCTCGCCTATTAATCCTTTTTCTCTCTTGCCTCTTTTTCTTTTTTCTCTCTCGCCTCTTTCTCCTTTTTCTCTCTTTGTGCTAGGTATCATTTTTTTAAAGCTACAATTGAAAGATTTGTTGGGTTCATTGTATAATGTGTGAGTGGATAATGGTACATAGAATAAAGATTGGTGAATTAAAAATGTGAAAGTGTTGCAAGTATGACTGAAGTTATTCCATTCATGAATACTCACGACAGATGAATGCAACCTTCCGTATTGTCATGCAACCTTTCATATTTCTAGGATACCTTTACATATATCATGCATGAATTATTGTGTTCACCAATAGGCTACAAATATCTGAATCCTTCTCTGATATTGACAAAAGTTTTTGAAACAAGTTTACAAGAAGAAAAACACTACATTGTAAGAAAAAAAAGATTCTACTTTTCCAAAAAACTTCATATGTAATTACAAGCCATTGAGTGGTTCACTGGACAACAAATTTGAGGTTCCGCTATTTGTTTGTCGTGAGTCATTTTATCCTAGGATGATATATTCCATAACCTCGGGTACTTAAGGGGAACAATTTTCTTAAGGAAACTCTGTGAATTCAAAGGACTTGACTCTTCTTCCTTTCATCTTGTTGATTATATAGATTTTTTATTTACAAAATTTATTTAACTTCATATTGTACATTTCATTATTTGTATGAAATTTGTTCGAACTTATTTTGTTGGAAAAACATAGTTTACACTACGAAAAGTTTAACAATCTTAAGGAAATTATGATTATCTTATTGTGTAATTGTTTATTGGAACTTAAATGTTTTAAATCTGAAGAAATATATGACAATACTTTATTTATAATTGGTTTCTGGAGATTAAAACCTTTGTGGTTTTATGCTTTGTTCGAACTTGATACTGACTTGGAGAACCTAAAAAGTTCGTCAAAAAATCAAGTTCATTCGGTTAATGATTGGGAGTTGTAAACTTCATTGTTAATCTAGAAACAGATTAGAAATAAAGATCAAGTCTTTATTTGAAGACACTAAGTGTGCTTGTCTTTTCTGACAGCAAGATGACTAATGAAATTGAAATCTTGGTTGATACGACATCGAAAATTGGTGTAATGAATATTGCTTCGTCGAGTCGTACAAGTGTTGCACCTGATATATTATCGGCTGAAAAACCTAGAAAAGTCACTAGCAGGATTTCAAGAGGTGGCAACAAAAGATGCTATTTTGTTTAACTACTTTGAGTCTACAAAGGTTCATCAAAGAATGTGTTCCTGAGTTAGCGAATTCAACTCTGGAAGGTGAAAGCATTATGGTTATTGAAGCTTGGAAGCATTCTGATTTCTTATACAAGAACTATATCATGAATGGGCTTCATGATGACTTGTACAATGTGTACAGTAATATGAAAACTTCCAAAGACCTCTGAGATGCTTTAGAAAATAAGTACAAGACGGAGGATGCCAGATTGAAGAAATTCATCATGGCAAAGTTTCTGGACTTCAAGATGGTAGATAGCAAAGCTTTTGTTACTCAAGTTCAGGAATTGCAAGTGATTATCAATGACATCCTTGCGGAAGGTCTGGTGATTAATGAGGCCTTCCAAGTAGTTGTTATGATTGAGAAGTTACCTCCTTTGTGGAAGGACTTCAAAAAGTACTTAAAGCATAAGATAAAGGAGATGTCCCTTGAAGATCTCATTGTAAGATTGAGAACTGAAGAGGACAATAAGGCCGGGAAGAAGAGGTCTCGTGGAAATTCAACAATATTAGAAGCCAATATTGTTGAAAATGAGAAAGGCAAACTCTGCATAACAAAGTAGTCAACCCAAGAAGAAATTCAAAGGTAATTGCTTTAATTGTGGAAAAAATGGTCATAGGTCTGCAGATTGTAAGGCTCCCAAGAAAGCAAAGAAGAAAGATCAAGCAAATGTTGCTGAATTTGAAGATGATGATCTATGTGCTATGATTTCTAAATGGAATATTGTTGGCAATCCAAGAGTGTGGTGGATAGATTCCAGTGCCACCCACCATGTATGCACCAACAAAGAACTTTTTGAATCATATGAGCCTACTCAAGGTGATGACATGATTTACATGGCAAACTCGACAACTGCAAAGGTTGAAGGAATGAGCAAAGTTCTCTTGAAGATGACATCTGGCAAGGTGGTGACTCTCAAGAATGTGACATGTTCAAGAATTAAGAAAGAACTTGGTTTCTACTCCACTTCTTACTAAAAATTGATTCAAATGTGTATTTGTTTCTGACAAAGTTGTAATTAGTAAAAATGAAGTGTATGTTGGAAAGGGCTACCTTTGCAAGGGCTTTTTTAAGTTCAATGTAATGGCTATTGCTAATAATAAAAGGTCTTGCTCTACTTACTTGCTTGAGTCGAGTGGTTTATGGCATGAACATTTGAGACATGTCAATTATAAGACCTTGCAAAAACATATTATTTTGGAAGTATTGCCTAATTTTGAGTGCAATAAAACACAATGTCAAATATGTGTGGAAGCTAAGTTTGCTAAGCATCCATATAAATTTGTTGAAAGGAATTCCAATCCTTTAGACTTGATTCACATGGACATTTGTGATATGAAATCAACACCAACACGTAGTGGGAAAAAGTATTTCATAACTCTTATTGATGATTGTACTAGATATTGTCATGTTTATTTGCTATCAAGTAAGCACGAAGCAATTGAAGCATTTAGGCAATACAAAACTGAAATTGAAAATCAGTTGGATAAAAATATAAAAATGATATGAAGTGATAGGGGTGGAGAATATGAATCTCCATTTGCAGAAATATGTTTGGAAAATGAAATTATCCATCAAACGACTTCCCCTTATTCACCACAATCTAATGGGATTGCAGAAACAGAAAACTGAACTTTGAAGGAAATGATGAATACCTTACTTATAAGTTCAAGTTTACCACAAAACTTGTGGGGGGAATCTATCCTTACAACAAATCGAATATTCAATAGAGTGCCCATAGCAAGACACAATATATTCCATATGGAAAAATGGAAAGAAATGAATCCTAACTTGAAATATTTCTAAGAGTGGGGATGTCTAGCAAAAGTCCAAGTTCCTATATCCAAAAGGTTGAAAATAGAACCAAATAATGTGGACTGTGTGTTTATTGGATATGCTATAAATAGTAGGGCATGCCGATTTTTGGTTCATAAATCTGAACATTCAGATATTCATGACAATACGGTAATTGAATTAGATAATGCTGAATTCTTTGAACACAATTACCCATACAAAGCTAGATATGAAGAGTCTAGTTGGGGGTGGGGGGTCTAAAATACCTCAAGATGAACCAAAGGAAAATATACAAAATGGAGAAAATCCAAGGCGTAGTAAGCGTCAAAGGACTGTTTGTCATGCCCCAAGCCTACACCCTGGGTGGGACAAGAACCATTGCTGGTCCCAAGCGAACCCTTCGCCTAGCTAGACTCTCAGCAGAAAACTTTAAGCTTTAATAAAATAAAACAAATGCAACTTTACTCAACTGTCTCAAAATAACTTAGAATGTTTTAGAATTAAATGTCTAACTAGCCAAAGTGGCAACTTAAGTCTTATAACAAAAAAACTAAAATGCAAAGACTAAAGAACTATAACTATCGCTCTATGAAGCCTCTAATAGTATGAGGGATGTCAGGACAAGACCCTCGATCATCCTAACAACTAAAATGATAAAGAAATAATAAAAGGATCCTTCGAAAAGCGAAGAGGCTCACCAAATGACTCTGAAATGCTCAATTGCATCAACGAAGTGCTGGATGTTGATCCTAGTTACCTATATCTGCATCATAAAATGATGCAGGTCAAATAGCATCAGTAAATTGAATGTACGAGCATGCGAGGGGAATTCTAAACAAAACGTAAGCTTGACTGGAATCTGAAAGAAATACTTACCTCTACTTTACTCAACTCATGGATACTCAACTCAATGCAGAAATAAAAAAGCAACAAAGATGCAGCTTATATAAAGCATTTAAACACTAGATAACATCTCAAAGTATTGGAAAATACCATAATATCTTAGTTGTATATAAGAATACAAAAAAATAAACTGTGTTTGGGAGATTCTCTAAGCGACAACCATCACTATGAGCTTTATGATGATATAGTGTCTTGACCACACTGCGAGAATTATCCTATAACTTTCCGGGATATAGAATGCCTCAACTAAGTGGATCCACTAAATTATGCTTAAAAGCATTAAGGAATCATCTAAAAAGTATGATCCTTTCTACACACGTTGGCTACATGGTTTATGGAGACTTGGTTATTATGAACTAGTCCCCATATCGGTTCTCAATACTACTCCCTAATATATTCAGCTCATATGTTTAAAAACATAACTCTTTGTCTGTGGTTTGAGATTATTTGTCAAAAACTAGGTCAAAAGTTCTCTTGGAAATCGGTGTTTTATCTATCTCTTGTTTAAATGTGAAAACATTACTCTTTGGGAATACTTAGTTCCCATATAATCTTTAAAGAAAAACGAACTTCGCTATTACTCTTACTCAACTCAATGCTCAAGTCTTAAAACAAGTTTAAAACATTTGTAAAAGACTTTTGAAAAGACTCTAAGAACTCTCTAGACTTGGCTCTTAACTTTCTTTGAATTTGAATTTATGGATTCAAGGTTATGATACATGTTTATGGATGATTTCTAAATGTTTAGAAGTCATTTAGAGTACATAGAATTGATAGGAAGTGTTAGTACACTTTTGAAGGACTAAGACGGGATAAACGATGAAAAATGGGTGGGGCAGACGTCCTGGGAGTACTGCTGGCGCGTGGCACCATCCCCTAAAGTTTAGAGACCCATTTCTGGTGCACTGCTGGCGCGCCGCCCCAGACCTTCTGGCGCATCGGGGAGACGTTGATGAGTCCACAAATTGGACTCATTTAGGGCTAAATTTTAATAGAAATTGTGTCCTCAAATGCTTATTTTATCTCAATATCTAATGAAAACCCTTAAGTTTCAGGTATTTGAAGTTTGAAGTAAAGCATGGACACTACGTCATAAAAAGGAACAAAAAGGCTGAAAAGAATGAATAAATGAAGGCCTGAGGATCGTCGAGTCCACATGGGGAGTCACCGAAGGGTCTTACTTCTCCTTTTGTTCCAGTGTGCTAAGCCTTGAAGGAAAGGATCAAGTCGATGGAAAAAGGGAGCAGTCGGCACATCGCCGAGAAGTTTTGCGAAGCAATACCATGTCGCCCAATGATCCAGAGCACGATGATGTTGAAGGCTAGTGCAAGACGGCGATGAACTACACCAAAGGGCGAATAACCGAGTTGATCGGCGATTTCGACTAACGACGCCGAATGATCCTCTACAACACAAATCTGTGAAAACTATAAATACTAGTTATAAGTGTAGTTTTAAGTGTCAAACAATTATTATAATTGTCATATAAAATAGTACTTTTTGATATTTTCTCTCTACGTTTGAGAGGGTTTTGAAGACTTGAAGATCCAAAGGGTTTCATCTTCAAGATTTGGATTTGGGTCTCTTGGATTCATCAATTTTGTCCTGTATCAAGACTTAAATCTTCATACCCAGTTGAATGCGAGCTCAATTTGGTATAAATTTCTATCTCTTATACATGTGTGGCTAAAAACCCCAATTCTTGGGGTGTGATTTAGCGAATATGGGTTAAGATAATTGTTGGGTCTTGCTTGCTAATAGTTTAATCGTAGTTTAATTGTGATTTCTTTTGGTAGTTGTGGATGAATTTAATGAATTTGTAGTTGCAAATACAAGTTTATTTATGTGTTTTCGGCTAGCTCGAGAGAGAGGTCGTAAAACTAAAACTACTAAATTGATGGCTGGTGGGAGTGGGTCGACATGAGGTTCAGCTCGAGAGAGTGAATCCTAGTCTCATTCCCACACACTCAGAACGAGAGAGTGAGTGGGTTAAGGTGTAGGCTGGTCTTCATGCGGCAACTGGGTGTCCGAGAGGAATGCATTTGAAACGGGGTAAGTTGCTAGAGAGAGAGCTTATCCCCCTTAAAGCTTAGCCTAGTCACAATTATGCTATGAATCTTCTATCGAAAGCATGTACCCAATAATCTAGCTTAACCCGTATTCCCATCACATCCCAAGGATTCCCTCTCATTTCTTAGAAATCCTTGTTTATTTTGCTGTTTTTACTTACTTGTGACAAAACCCCCCATTGTTAATTGACACTCTTGTGTCCCCCTTTAATTTACAATGTTTTTAATCGTTAATGTCTTTAGCTACAACTAGTTAGAACTAAATTTTATTTTTCTATTAATTCTCAAAATCACTCCCTTGGGAACGATCCCAACCCTTGGTTAGGTTACTAAACTATTGTACGATTGTAGACACTTGCATCAGAAGTTGTGTCTTGATTACGCAAACATCAAAATGGCTCCGCTGCCGGGGAGTGGTGTTATTTGAGAATTTTTAGCTTGATAAAATTTTTGTTCTTCTTAGTTGTAGTTCTACTAATTTTATTTTAGTTTTAGTTTTGTTTCCCGTTGTGTTGCTGTTTTTAGTAGGAATCCAGATTATGTCTAGTAGCAATGGTGAACTGCTAGATCTTTCTCTTTTAAGGATGGTGTCTCTCAAGGATAAAATCATGTGTTTTAGACAAGTCGAGGGATAATCCATCCGTAAATTGTTGTTGAGATTCAAGGCATTCTTCCTGAAATGCCCAGCTCATGGAATCTCAGAAAGCGTGCTGCTGGATTGTTTCTACAAAAGTCTTGGACTGGAGAATAAAAGAATGGCGGACCAAATAGTACCTGGGGGGCTCTCACGACTACCTTTTGCAGTAGCCACCCAACTCCTTGATCACATGGCAACGACTAACAAGGAGGCTGAGAAAGACCATACTCTGGCCACACTGTTGACTCAATTAGATTTAGTGACCAACAAGATTATGGAATTGGAAGCACCAGCTAAAAGAAAGGACCGGTATGTTCCACTTCCATTGGGTTTCATACGCTCGTGAGGTGGAACATACTGGTCCTTTCTTTTAGCTGGTGCTTCCAATTCCATAATCTTGTTGGTCACTAAATCTAATTGAGTCAACAGCGTGGCCAGAGTATGGTCTTTCTCAGCCTCTTTGTTAGTCGTTGCCATGTGATCAAGGAGTTGGGTGGCTACTGCAAAAGGTAGTCGTGAGAGCCCCCCAGGTACTATTTGGTCTGCCATTCTTTTATTCTTCGGGCCAAGACTTTTGTAGAAACAATCCAGCAGCACGTTTTCTGAGATTCCATGAGCTAGGCATTTCAGGAAGAATGCCTTGAATCTCAACAACAATTTATGGATGGATTCTCCCTCGACTTATCTAAAACACAAGATTTTATCATTGAGAGACACCATCCTTAAAAGAGAGAGATCTAGTTGTTCACCATTGCTACTAGACATAATCCCCGGCAGCGGAGCCATTTTGATGTTTGCGTAATCAAGACACAACTTCTGATGCAAGTGTCTACGATCGTACAATAGTTTAATAACCCAACCAAGGGTTGGGATCGTTCCCAATGGAGTGGTTTTAAGAATTAATTGAAATATAAAATTTAGTTCTAATTAGTCGTAGCTAAAGATATTAACGATTAAAAACATTGTAAGTTAAAGGGGGACACAAGAGTGTCAATTAACAATGGGGGGTTTTGTCACAAGTAAGTAAAAACAACAAAATAAACAAGGATTTCTAAGAAATGAGAGGGGATCCTTGGGATGTGACGGGAATACGGGTTAAGCTAGATTATTGGGTACATGTTTTTGATAGAAGATTAATAGCATAATTGTGACTAGGCTAAGCTTTAAGGGGGAAAAGTTTTCAAAGATTTGTGTTGTAGCGGATCATTCGGCGTCGTTAGTCTAAATCACCGATCAGCTCGGTGATTCACCCTTTGGTGTAGTTCATCACCGTCTTGCACTAGCCTTTAGCATCGTCGTGCTCTGGGTCATTGGGCGACATGGTACTGCTTCGCGAATCTTTTCGGTGATGCGCTGACTGCCCCCTTTTTCCGCCGACTTGATCCTTTCCTTCAGGGCTCACCACACTGGAACTAAAGGAGAAGTAAGACCCTTCTGCGACTCGCCAAGTGGACTCGGCAATTCTCAGGCCTTCATTTCTTCGTTCTTTTCAACCTTTTCGTTCCTTTTTATGATGTAGTGTCCATGCTTTCCTTCAAACTTCAAATACCTTAAACTTAAGGGTTTTCATCAGATATTGAGATAAAATAAGCATTTGAGGACACAATTTCTATTAAAATATAGCCCTAAATGAGTCCAATTTGTGGACTCATCAACGTGCCCCTGATGCGCCAAAAGGTCTGGGGAGGCGCGCCAACAGTGCACCAGAAATGGGTCTCTAAACTTTAGGGGCTGGTGCCACGTGCCAGCATTGTGCCTGGGACGTCTGACCCACCCATTTTTCATCGTTTATCCCGTCTTAGTCATTCAAAAGTGTACTAACACTTCCTATCGATTCTAACTACTCTAAATGACTTCTAAACATTTAGAAATCATCCATAAACATGAATCATAACCTTGAATCCGTAAATTCAAATTCAAAGAAAGTTAAGAGTCAAGTCTAGAGAGTTCTTAGAGTCTTTTCAAAAGTCTTTTACAAATGTTTTAAACTTGTTTTAAGACTTGAGCATTGAGTTGAGTAAGAGTAATAGCGAAGTTCATTTTTCTTTAAATATTATATGGGAACTAAGTATTCCCAAAAAGTAATGTTTTCAGATTTAAACAAGAGATAAAACACCAATTTCCAAGAGAACTTTTGAGCTAGTTTTTGAGAAATAATCTCAAACCACAGACAAAGAGTTATGTTTTTAAACATATGAGCTGAATATATTAGGAAGTAGTATTGAGAACCGATATGGGGACTAGTTCATAATAACTCAAGTCTCCATAAACCATGTAGCCAACGTGTGTAGAAAGGATCATACTTTTTAGATGATTCCTTAATGCTTTTAAGCATAGCTTAGTGGATCCACTTAGTTGAGGCGTTCTATATCCCAGAAAGTTATAGGATAATTCTTGCAGTGTGGTCGAGACACTGTATCATCACAAAGCTCATAGTGATGGTTGTCGCTTAGAGAATCTCCCAAACAGAGTTTATTTTTTTGTATTCTTATATACAATTGAGATATTATGGTATTTTCCAATACTTTGAGATGTTATCTATTGTTTAAATGCTTTATATAAACTACATCTTTATTGTTATTTTATTTCTGCATAGAGTTGAGTATCCATGAGTTGAGTAAAGTAGAGGTAAGTATTTCTTTCAGATTCCAGTCAAGCTTACGTTTTGTTTAGAATTCCCCTCGCATGCTCGTACATTCAATTTACTGATGCTATTTGGCCTGCATCATTTTATGATGCAGATATAGGTAATTAGGATCAACATCCAGCACTTCGTTGATGCAATTGAGCATTTTAGAGTCATTTGGTGAGCCTTTTCGCTTTTCGAAGGATCCCTTTATTATTGCTTTATCATTTCAGTTGTTAGGATTATCGAGGTCTTGTCCCGACATCCCTCATACTATTAGAGGCTTCATAGAGCGATAGTTATAGTTCTTTAGTCTTTGCATTTTAGTTCTTTTGTTATAAGACTTGAGTTTCCACTTTGGCTAGTTGGACATTTAATTTTAAAAAATTCTAAGTTATTTTGAGACAGTTGAGTAAAGTAGCATTTGTTTTATTTTATTAAAGCTTAAAGTTTTCCGTTGAGAGTCCAGCTAGGCAAAGGGTTCTCTTGGGGCCAGCAATGGTTCTCGTCCTGGCCATGGTGTAGGCTCGGGGCGTGACAAGCAGTCCTTTGACGCTTACTACGCCTTGGATTTTCTTCATTTTGTATATTTTCCTTTGGTTCATCTTGAGGTAGTTTAGACCTCCCCCCCGCCCCCCTCCCCTCAACTAGACTCTTCATATCTAACTTTGTGTGGGTAATTGTGTTTAAAGAATTCAACATTATCTAATTCAATTACCGTATTGTCATGAATATCTGGATGTTCAAATTTATGAACCAAAAATCGACATGCCTTACTATTTATAGCATATCCAATAAACACACAGTCCATAGTCTTTGGTTCTATTTTCAACCTTTTGGATATAGGAACTTGGACTTTTGTTAGACATCCCCACACTTTGAAATATTTCAAGTTAGGATTCTTTCCTTTCCATTTTTCATATGGAATATATTGTGTCTTTTTATGGGGCACTCTATTGAATATTCGATTTGTTGTAAGGATAGATTCCCCCCACAAATTTTGTGGTAAACCTGAACATATAAGTAAGGCATTCATCATTACCTTCAAAGTTCAGTTTTTTCTTTTTGCAATCCCATTAGATTGTGGTGAATAAGGGGCAGTCGTTTGATGGATAATTTCATTTTCCAAACATATTTCCGCAAATGGAGATTCATATTCTCCACCCCTATCACTTCATATCATTTTTATATTTTTATCCAACTGATTTTCAACTTCAGTTTTGTATTGCCTAAATGCTTCAATTGCTTCATGCTTACTTGATAGCAAATAAACATAACAATATCTAGTACAATAATCAATAAGAGTTATGAAATACTTTTTCCCACTATGCGTTGGTGTTGATTTCATATCACAAATGTCCATGTGAATCAAGTCTAAAGGATTGGAATTCCTCAACAAATTTATAAGGATGCTTAGCAAACTTATCTTCCACACATATTTGACATTGTGTTTTATTGCACTAAAAAATTAGGCAATACTTCCAAAATAATCTGTTTTTGCAAGGTCTTATAATTGACATGTCCCAAACGTTAATGCCATAAACCACTCGACTCAACCAAGTAAGTAGAACAAGACCTTTTATTATTAGCAATAGCCATTACATTGAGCTTAAACAAGCCCTTGTAAAGGTAGCCCTTTCCAACATACAGTTCATTTTTACTAATTACAACTTTGTCAGAAACAAATACACATTTGAATCAATTTTTAGTAAGAAGTGGAGTAGAAACCAAGTTCTTTCTTAATTCTTGAACATGTCACATTCTTGAGAGTCATCACCTTGCTAGATGTCATCTTCAAGAGAACTTTGCTCGTTCCTTCAACCTTTGCAGTTGCCGAGTTTGTCATGTAAATCATGTCATCACCTTGAGTAGGCTCATATGATTCAAAAAGTTCTTTGTTGGTGCATACATGGCGGGTGGCACCGGAATCTATCCACCACTCTCTTGGATTGCCAACAATATTGCATTTAGAAATCATAGAACATAGATCATCATCTTCAAAAATCAGCAACATTTGCTTGATCTTTCTTCTTTTGTTTCTTGGGAGCCTTACAATCTGCAGCCCTATGACCATTCTTTCCACAAATAAAGAAATTACCTTTGAATTTCTTCTTGGGTTGACTACTTTGTGGTGCAGAGTTTGCCTTTCTCATCTTCAACAATATTGGCTTCTAATATTGTTGAATTTCCACGAGACCTCTTCTTCGCGGACTTATTGTCCTCTTCAGTTCTCAAACTTACAATGAGATCTACAAGGGACACCTCCTTTATCTTATGCTTTAAGTATTTTTTGAAGTCCTTCCATAAATGAGGTAACTTCTCAATCATAACAACTACTTGGAAGGCCTCATTAATCACCAGACCTTTCGCAAGGATATCATTGATAATCACTTGCAATTCCTGAACTTGAGTAACAACAGATTTGCTATCTACCATCTTGAAGTCCAAAAACTTTGCCACGATGAATTTCTTCAATTTGGCATCCTACGTCTTGTACTTCTTTTCTAAAGCATCTCAGAGGTCTTTGAAAGTTTTCATATTACTGTACACATTGTACAAGTCATCACGAAGCCCATTCAGAATATAGTTCTTGCATAAGAAATCAGAATGCTTCCAAGCTTCAATAACCATAGTGCTTTCACCTTCCGGAGTTGAATTCGCTAACTCAAGAACACATTCTTTGATGAACCTTTGTAGACTCAAAGTAGTTAAACAAAATAGCATCTTTTACTGCCACCTCTTGAAATCCATGCAAGTGAATTTTTCAGGTTTTTCAGCCGATGATATAGCAAGTGCAACACTTGTACGACTCGACGAAGCAATATTCTTTACACCAATTTTCGATGTCGTATCAACCATGATTTCAATTTCATTAGTCATCTTGCTGTCAGAAAAGACAAGAACACTTAGTGTCTTCAAATAAAGACTTGATCTTTATTTCCAATCTGTTTCTAGATTAACAATGAAGTTTACAACTCCCAATCATTAACCGAATGAACTTTGATTTTCTAACGAACTTTTTAGGTTCTCCAAGTCAGTATCAAGTTCAAACGGTGCATAAAACCACAAAGGTTTTAATCTCCAGAAACCAATTATAAATAAAGTATTGTCATATATTTCTTCAGATTTAAAACATTTAAGTTCCAATAAACAATTACACAATAAGATAATCATAATTTCCTTAAGATTGTTAAACTTTTTGTAGTGTAAACTATGTTTTTCCAACAAATTAAGTTCGAACATATTTCATACAAATAATGAAATGTACAATATGAAATTAAATAAATTTTGTAAATTAAAAATCTATATAATCAACAAGATGAAAGGAAGAAGAGTCAAGTCCTTTGAATTCATAGAGTTTCCTTAAGAAAATTATTCCCCTTAAGTAGTCGAGGTTATGGAATATATCATCCCAGGATGAAATGACTCACGACAAACAAATAGCTGAACCTCAAATTTGTTGTCCAGCGAACCACTCAATGGCTTGTAATTACACATGAAGTTTTTGGAAAAGTAGAAACTTTTTTTTCTTACTATGTAGTGTTTTTCTTCTTGTAAACTTGTTTCAAAAACTTTTGTCAATATCTGAGAAGGATTCAGATATTTGTAGCCTATTGGTGAACATGATAATTCATGCATGATATGTGAAAAGGTATCCTAGAAATATGAAAGGTTGCATGACAATACGGAAGGTTGCATTCATCTGTCATGAGTATTCATGAATGGAATAACTCCAGTCATACTGGCAACACTTTCACATTTTTAATTCACCAATCTTTATTCTATGTACCATTATCCACTCACACATTATACAATGAACCCAACAAATCTTTCAATTGTAGCTTTAAAAAAATGATACCTAGCACAAAGAGAGAAAAAGGAGAAAGAGGCGAGAGAGAAAAAAGAAAAAGAGGCAAGAGAGAAAAAGGATAAATAGGCGAGAGAGAAAACAAAAATCTAATAAAATACATTGTATTGTTATATATTGCTATAAATGGTAATAATTAGAGAGTATATTTAAAATAAGTAATTATTTTTTAAAAGAGATCCACCCAAGTAATTAATCCTTTGTTTATTATATATTTATAGCAATTTGTCTAGGCTACTTGTTGATATTCACCCAAAATTTCAAGCTCCCTTAGATTCTTTTCAACTCCTATACCCTTTCGAACAAAACACCAAACAATACTTGAGTAGATAGACTATTCCTAGCTCATATTATTAAATGAGAAATTACTTCGATTGTCCCATTCCTAACTCAAACCCCTAGAGTAATTTCAACAAGTCATCACTATTGTGTCTTACTCAACTCCATTTTGTTTTTTCAAGCCAAAATGGTGTTAGAGAGCTCAATCAAAGTTTTCAACTACTGATTTTTAGATTTGAACTTCAAGTCAACAATTGATCCATGCCATACAATCAATACCAATTTGGGGTTTTACACCCTCATCTAGCACAAACACTTCAAGTTAAGGGTCTAGCAACTTATAAAACAAGAAATAGAGACAATACTCATGTAGGAAATCTCCATTCCAAGCTAGTTTGATTAATAAAAGCTGAAGTCCAAGATTAGATTGATACAAAAATTGAGGTTTCTTCCCCTACAAGCTAAGAAGTTCTTTACTATACTCTATCAATACTTTTTCACAAAAAGGGGTCTCTTCTCACAATCCCTCTTTGGGAAGATGATTATGGTACATAATTGCATAAATACCTTTTATATCCTTTAGATCATTCCAAAGGTAGCACTACTTACCATAATTGCATTTTCCCCTTCAACTTCTATCTTCTAACTTCCGTCGGACTGATGGAATGCCGATCCAAAATTATGGGGTGCCGGTCGCCTCCTAGCTTCGACCTTCAGTTCTCACAAGAGCATGTTTACAGGGACCAATGGATCACCAATCAATAATTGTACCACACCAATTGCAGTGCCAGGACTGAGGAAGCTTTGCTCCTTTCAAGCTTTCATTTAGCCAACGAGACATATGTCGGTTTTTGTAGGACGCCAGTTTCTTCGCCAATGTGCTTATGTGATTTTCCTATTTATATCTGTAACAACTCAATTCCTCGAGTCATGATGACACCTACTACAACTCACTAGTAGGTAAGCCAATCTGTAACTCAGAACGATGATTATAAGGGCAAAAATAAGCGAAAACAATAATTTAAACAACAAAACATGACAAGAGTGGAAGCAGCCCAAACTATATACGTAAAGATCCCTCCCAGAATTTGAAAGTCACAAGTATAGAGCAATGCTAACAAAAGAGTACAAGTCCCAAAAGTGGACAAAAAACAAAGTTGTCTCAAAATACAATAGATTAGCTATACAATGCACAGAAGGAGATAGACAAGTCCAAGACGTCAAGTTCTCACCCTCGTCATTGATAAAAAAATTGTTGCTAGAACTAACGATCAGTGTTGGTAGCTTGTATTAGGACATACATCACGAAACAGATACATAGTGTAGCATGAGTACAAAAGTAAAGGTACTAAGTATGCATTATAGGTAGACTGAGTAGGAAAAGTAAAGACAATGGTAGAATCTAGACACCAGAGGCCCAAGAAGAATTTGAAGAAATATACATGAGCATACCAAAAGTAAATCTAAGTACGACTAAAATAAACCTAACTTGACCCCTATAATCCCAAAAGGTACACTTGTGTGCAAGTTTTAAAAAACCTGAACGAACCACCATAAGCCCGAGAAGTACACATGATAGCTAAATCTACAACTACGAACGACCACAAGTCCATATCCTATACAAGCAAATTGGGCCTCAAACCGAAGTACCCAATAAATGGGGCCGCCTAGCCTAACAATTGTAAGCCCAGGGGAGTAAATATAACAACTCAAAGCCGACCAACCAGTCAACTAACTCCCAGGGGTGTCAGCCTCCTAACTAGAAAGAGTAAATTTGGTAGCGTGCCGACTCCGGAGAGGATCTCATTATAATTAATCAATACCGTGAAACGACGTCTTTTGCTCCCAAATGCACAAGAACGTGTATGTGGTCGCTCGAGTATGTCATGACCCAGACCGTCGGATTGGCACCCACACTAACCCTCGGATGGGAGAACCATTAATACTAATTAGCTAACCCAAGAATTGAACATTTAAAGATACGAAAGCAAGTTTGAATGAAAGAATCAAATAGAGTTCCCATAAAATCCAAAGGTTCAAATAAAATTTTCCAACTAATGCGGAAGAACAACTCATAGAATCTGAAAGTTAATGTACGAAACCATCTAAAGTTCAACAAGTCTAAAGAAAATAGGTGCAACCCAATTAAACATACGAATATCTAACTAGAAAGTCTGAGTCTGAAAATAGTGGACCAAAACATAGAGAACTCATGGGATCCTGGAAGAATTGGCTCACCCTTGAATTCGATTGATCATTGATCTCCTAGATGAGGTCTGTCAATAGTTGCCTAAAGATGCCCTGTACTCAACAAAGAAAGAGAAAGTGCAGTATCAGTACACAACCACAGTGTACTGGTAGGATCACAAGGCTATTCCAGTAAGCACAACATATATGAGTAGTCACAACAAGTAAACACGCATATACCGAACATATACAATATCAATTATCATTTCAAGAGCAATGTACCATTCCATATTTTCAATATCAAGTAATTACACATATATAACAAGTCAATGGTCCTTTCATGGAACTCACACCCAAACTGTTAGTGTAGCGGAATGTGGTACCCGATCCCAATTAGTGTGCCAGACGTGACACCCAATCCCATATATGCGTCGTAACGTGGCACCCGATCCAAGTTAGTGTGTTGGAACATAACACCTGATCCATTCAATAAGCCACAATTACAATCACAATGTACATTCTCATAATCATACAATCAAGTGTTGATTCATGGCATACAATCATTCGTTCATACTCATTCGCATCTGATGATCAATAGTGCAACAACATACATACATGTTTTACAATGAAGCAAATACTACCATACATCACACAAACATGAAACCAAACCATCACCTACCTCGAAAACAAGCTTGAATCATCCTAAGATGCTTGATTCTTCCCTTTTTGGATTCTTTCTGCTTGTTCTAGGTCTACAAACAATCAATTCAATACGAGGATCAATAATTAAGGTTTAATTTACCCAGATTATGAAAAACCCAAGACCCAACTCATGATCCTAGGGTGCAACTAGGGATTTTTCCCGCCACCCAAATCAGTCAAAAAACCATCCCCCAACAAGATATAATCAAGATTCTAAGTTATATGGATCGAAAAATGGATTAGGGGAGTAAAATCCTTACCTTTCATGCTAGAAGAGGTGGAAAACTGTCAAGAACTTTCATTGGTTCGTCTCTTAGCTCTCAAGAATGAAATTTGCAGAATAATGACATTTTTGGGGTTTAATTCTGACTTAATTCGCGACTGGCCCACTATGGCGGGCCCCATCCCACCACAACAGCTTTGCCCTAGCGGGAATAATCTCGCCCTAGCGGCTGCATGGAAATAGATAGTCAAATTTAGAGTTTCAAACCACTATTTCACAACACACCTTCAACTCATGACACTCAGAAACTACCCGTTCACGCTAAGATCAGTTGCGGGAGTTCTACTCCGAATTCAATTTCGTAAAGTCGTACGGGTTCCTTAACGTCTTAGCTATCTACTCATGCAATCAAATTCAATATTAAATCTCTAATTCATTACAATATTTCCCTAGACTCACATGACTCCGATTTCGTCCAAATTTGGACTAGGCTAGGAATTCTCAAGTTACTACCAAAAAGTTTTTCAGCCCAAAATTTTCCCCCGTTGGATTTTCTATAACTACAGGAGCATGTCGTTACAATAGATACCAATTTACCCATCACTCGTCCCCAAGTGACAAATTAGGAAAATAGGCTAAAGCTAGGGTGGAGTAGTACCTGAATCAATGAACAAGTGGGGATACTTTTCTCGCATGTCCTTCTCGATTTCTCAAGTAGCTTCCTCAACTGGACGATGCTTCCATTGAACTTTCACGAACATGATCTCTTTGGTCCTCAGCTTCCGCACATCACGATCAAGAATTACAACCGTTTCCTCCTTATACTGGAGGTCTTTCTCTAACAACATTGAGTCATATTTTATGATGTAAACCCCGTCACTATGATATCTCTTCAACATGGACACATGATATATCGAATGAAATCCCGATAGGGTAGGTGGTAAAGCCAATCAATACACCACTGGCCCTACACAGTCAAGGATCTCGAATGGACCAATGTCGAGGACTAAGCTTGCCCTTCTTGCCAAATCTCATCACCCCTTTCATGGGTGATACTTTAAGAAGAACTTTATCATCAGTCTGAAATTCCATGTCTCTTACCTTATGGTCCGCATACTTTTTCGGTCTACTCTGGGCTGCTAAAAGCTTATCTTGAATACTCCTCACTTTATCTTGAGCAGCCTTCACTAAATCAACCCCCAAAGGTTTCATATCTCCAGCCTCAAACCATCCTATGGGTGATCTATATCCCCTCCCATAAAGTGCCTCGAACGGTGTTATAGCAATGTTGGGGTGGTAACTGTTATTATAGGAGAACCCACACAAAGGTAGGAACTTATCCCAATGTCCTCCAAAGTCAATAACACATGCCCTCAATATGTCCTCTAACACTTGGATAGTCCTCTCTGACTGCCTGTCCATCTGCGGATGGAAAGCGGTACTAAAAGTGAGATGTGTGCCCAATTCATCATGTAATTTTCTCCAAAACTTGGATGTGAATTGCGTACCATGGAATGAGATGATAGACAGGGGCATTTTGTGCAGCCTTACTATTTCTTTTACATACACATTAGCCAATTGATGCGCATTATAATCTATTCTGACTCGAATAAAATGGGTTTACTTAGTCAATCTGTCAACCACTACCCAAATAGAATCAAACTTTCCCAATGTCTTGGGAAGACCTACCATAAAATCCATAACTATTCTTTCCCACTTCCATTCCAGAATTGGCATTCTCTGAAGCAAACCTGCCGGCCTTTAATGCTCATAATTTACTTGTTGGAAATTTTGACACTTAGCCACAAACTATGCTATATCTTTCTTCATGCCCGACCACCAATATATTCGCTTCAAGTCTCTGTACATCTTGGTCACACCCGAATTAATAGAATACCGCGAACCATGAGATTCTGTCAATAATTTCTCAATTAAGTCATTTACTCTAGGAACACAAATACTTACTTTAAAGTTGAGCACACCACCCACATCTAAAGTCGCATCTTGTGTCTTACCAGACACTGTTTTCTTTCTGAGCTCATTCTTATTCTCATCCTCAAACTGTTTGGCCTTGATCTCCTCAATGAATGTGGCCCTTACTTCGATGTTAGCTAATGCTCCACCTTTCTCTCGGATGCCCAACTACATGAACTTAGATTCCAAGGTTTGAATTTCTTTAGCTAAAGGTCGCTTGGATACACTCAAGCAAGCTAGACTACCCATACTTACCGCCTTCCGACATAGTGCGTTTGCCACTCATATCATAATCCTTGAGTAACTCCATCCACCTTCGCTGTCTCAAATTCAGATCCTTTTTGAGTAAGCATATGTTGCAGACTATGATGATCAGTTAACACCTTACACTTGACACCATAGAGGTAATGTCGCCAGATTTTAAGAGCAAACACTACTGCTGGCAACACTAAATCATGTGTTGGGTAATTCCTCTCATGCACCTGCAGTTGTCGCGATGCATAAGCTATAACATTCTTATTCTGCATTAACACAACACCCAAACCCGAATGTGAAGCATCACAATAAACAATAAAATCTTTACCTTCCACCGGTAGTACTAGAATAGGCGTTGTGGTCAAAAGGGTCTTGAGCTTTTGAAAGGTTTCCTCACACTTTTCAGTCCATTCAAAAGGTACCTCCTTTTTGGTAAACCTTGTTAGATGTGTGGCAATAGAAGCAAAGTTCTTCACAAACCGACGATAGTAGTTAGCGAGCCCCACAAAACTCCTAACTTCAGCCACAGAGCTAGGCCAAACCCAATTCTTAACTGCTTCAATCTTTTGGGGATCTACCATTACCCCTTCCTTTGAAACTACAAGCCCCAAAAGGCAACTGAAGTCAACCAAAATTCACAGTTAGAAAATTTCGCATACAACTTTTGTTTCCCAAGAACACCCAGAACAATACGAAGATGGTCGGCATGCTCTTCCTCACTTTTCGAATAAACCAAAATGTTATCAATAAATACTATCACAAACGAATTAAGAAATGGTTTGAACACACCATTCATCAAACTCATGAAATTTTCATGCGCATTTGTCAACCCAAACAACATAACTAGAAACTCATAGTGTCCATAGCGGATCCGAAATGTCGTCTTGGGTACATCCCCATGCCTAATCTTTAAATGATGGTAACCAGGATGGTTGAAACCCCCACGGAGATGCACTAGGATGGTTGAAACCCTTATCAAGAAGTTCTTGGATATGAATTGTAAGCTCTCTCAACTTTACCGGAGCCATGCGATAAGGAGGAATGGAGATGTGACGGGTACTAGGTTCCAAATCAATGCAGAAATCTATATCTCTATCCGAAGGCATATCAGGCAAATAGGTAGGAAACACTTCTCTAAATTATGACACCACAAGAATAGACTCAATAGAGAGAGACTCAACTTCAACATCCCGAATATGAGCCAAATATACCAAACAACCCCCCCCCCCCCACCAGTTTCCTAGCCCGAATGGAGGATATGATCTTAGCTGGCTTAGTCTTGTACACCCCTTCCCACTCTATCTTTTCCTTACCCAAAATTTCTAGAGCCACAGACTTAGTAGTACAGTTAAGCATAACATAATAGGAGGACAACCAAGTCATACCTAAGATTATATCAAAGTCCGTCATATCCAATATAATCAAATCATCCCAAGTTTGGAAACCCATAAACATAACAGAACAACCACAATAAACATGGGTGACTATGACAGATTCTCCAACTGGGGTAGAACATGGATGGGGGTGTCAAGTATATCACAAATCATACCAAATCCTGAGGCAAACTGAATAGACACATAAGAATAAGTAGAACCCGAATCAAATAACACATTAGCCATCCGGTCACAGACAAGAATGGTACCTGTGATCACTGCGTCAGAAGACTCTGCCTCACTCTTACCTAGGAAGGCATAACACTAAGCCCTTTCATCTTGACAAGCAAGTTCCATGCCTGGCTGTGTCGTACCACTACCTGCGTTACCATTTCCCCGACCTCTATGGCCTCACTGATTTCCTCCTCCCCCACCTTGTAGACGTCCTCAACCATTATTGACAAGTCCCACGGGTACCATTGCTCTAGTCTGCTATTGTGTGGAATCCAACATGCGCGGTTGGGGACAATCTCTCCTCATATGCCTAGGTTCTCCACAATTATAACAAGTGCGATCAAATGATGGCATGTTGCCCGCCGATGGTATGGCTCCTTGGCTATCCTGAATCAAATTCTGAGGTGGAGTTCCCCGAGTAGTTACTTGTGGATGCGGGAATCGCGGATTGGATTAGCCAGGCTGCAAGTGTCGGCCTCTTTGAACCTCTGGAATAGGAACCCTGAAAGTTACCTGTACTTTTAGCTTTCTTATCCAATGCCTTAGCTTGCCCACCACGTCTAACTCCTTCTACTTTCTTCACAAAGTCGGTCACCTCATTGAAGCTTTTCCCTGCAGAATTTATGTGAAGAGACAATACTTAAAGTTCGGGGTTCAATCCTTTGACAAATAGACGAATCCTTTCCTCCTCAGTAGTTACTAATTGTGTATCATATCTAGACAAGCCATGGAACTTAGCCTCATAAGCAACTACAGTCATACCACCCTACTTCAAAGCCATGAACTCATCCTTCTTGCGATCTCTCAAAGTCCGGGGCATATACTTCTCCAAGATTATGGCATGAAACTAGGTCCAAGTGAGTGGGTGTAAAGTTGACGATCTACATTCCACATAAGCTCTCCACCATTTCTTAGCCACACCTTGAAGCTGAAAAGTCACAAACTCTACTTTATACTGATAGAGAATACCCAACTTATGCAGCCTCTCATAACAATCTAAGATGAACTCATAGGCGTCCTCACTCTCAGAACCATGGAATACCAGAGGCTTCAATTTCAGAAACTTGGTCAACATTTCATGTTCATTACCAGTCATAACAGGACCCAAAAAAGGACGGAAGAAAGTATCATTACCTACAGTTCCACCCACCTTGGGGACAGTGATAGCAATAGGGGGATTGGCGGGAGTTTGAGTTGCTTGAACTGCGGTAAGAATTCCAGGGCCAACCAATCCCTTCAGGAAAGACATAATTTATTGAGCTAACACTGGGTCTAAGGGAGGAATACATGTAGTCTCAATCTGCGCCTCTTCTTTTTAGCCAACATCCTCTTCATTTTCAACCTCTACATTCTTCTTTACCTCTTAATGATACGCATGAGGAACCTCATTTCCTGGAGCATTCTCAATCGGAACCCCATTCCTAGCGAGTGCTACCCTTCCTCGGCCTCTACCCCTTGCTCTTTCTCTACCCCTACCTCGACCACGACCTCTTGGTGTTGACTCCTCAGCGGGCTTATTGACGGGAGCTACATGTCTGACACCGTTAAAGAGAGTGTTAATCATCTACGGACAAAAGAGTGAAGGATATTAGATACCAAGTTGGATCACCACATACCAATTGGGATCAGGTTATAGCATGAAAGAAGAAAAGAGAAAACAGAGAGATTTCCTAAAGTCCTATAGCCTCTCGAAGAAAAGTAAAAATGTCTTTGTACCATTCCATAAGACTCTACTAGACTCCTTTTGGTACACTGAGATTAACGAACCTAGGGCTCTGATAACAACTTTTTCACGATCCAGACTGTCATGATTGGCACCCACACACCGGTGGGAGAACTATTATACTAATCATCTAAACCAAGAACTAAACATTTAAAGATATAGAAGATGATTTAAATGCAAGAATCAAATAGAGTTTACCTAAATTCCAAAGGTTCAAATAAAATTTACCAACTAATACGGAAGAACAACCCCTAGAACCTGAAAGTCAAAGTACCAAGACATCTAAAGTTCAACAAGTCTAAAGAAAATGGGTACAACCCAATTAAACATACGAATATCTAACTAGAAAATCTGAGTCCTAAAAGAGTGGACCAAAACATAAAGAACTCATGGCAGCCTGGAAGAACTGGCTCACCCTTGAATTTGATTGATCACTAATCACCTAGATAAGGTCTGTCAGCAGTCGTCTCAAGATGCCCCGTGCTCAACAAAGAAAGAGCAAGTGAAATATCAGTACACAACCATAGTGTATTGGTAGGATCACGTGGCTCTTCCAGTAAGCGCTAAATATATGATTAGTCACAACAAGTAAACACGCATATATTGAACATATACAATATCAATTATCATTTCAGGAGAAATGTACCATTCCACATTTTCAATATCAAGTAATTACACATCTATGACAAGTCAATGGTCCTCTCATGGAACCCACACCCAAACTGTTAGTGTACCGGAATGTGGTACCCCGATCCCAATAAGTGTGCCGGATATGCCAAGCGATCCCATATATGCATTGGAATGTGGCACCCGATCCAAGTTAGTGTGTTGGAATGTAACACCCGATCCATTCAACAAGCCACAATCACAATCACAATGTACATTCTCCTTACTCCCCGAAGCTACCCCCAGGACGCGGACATGGGACCTAGGATCACGAGTGACCCCAAGCAAACACTACTGGCATATCATAAGCATACTTAAAGATAACTGAATTAAGAAAGTACTGTGCGGATCCTTAAATCATGAGATCAACTAAAATGGTGGGGAATACCCAATACTGTCTGAATATATATTAAACTGAGAAGAGTTTAAGATACTGAAATAAAACTCAAACACTAAAGTTGAATTTGTCTATGTCTAAAATAAGCCTATAACTGACTAGAGATACTAGGACATGCCCTAGCTAAATATACCAAAAACTGAAACTAAAGACTAAAAATAAAAATATAATCATGTCAATCGTCCTCGAAAAATAAGGACTCACCACTGATGCTGCTGAGCTGAAGATCAGGAACCAATCTATGCGTGATCTGAATGCTGAGGACCTGAACCTACATCACGAGAAGATGTAGCGTAGAGTATGTGTCAGTACTTGAAAGGTACTAAGCATGTAGGATATAGTAAAGCTGAACAATATACATAACTGAATAAAACATATAACTGAGCAATAATATGAGATAAGCATGATACTATACTGAAAGTACTGAACATGAACTAACTGAATGCAATGACCAAGTTTAAAACATGTTGAGACTGAATACTGAACTATAACTAATAACATAGTCAATGCACTAGAATCTAACTGTGTGAGCTACTAATAACCGACATAAAACCACATGAACTAAATGTGGAGTTCGATGTATACACCTCATCGAGAGGACCCAATATACCCTGCCAGAGGTATAGAGGCATGATTGGCGTGATCACTAAACTGATGCCCATATAGGGGACTTATAACCTACGGGTTAATTTCTGATAATGAAACATTCGAAAACTGAGGCATATACATCTATTTATCTATCCTAGCTAATGTAATTCATGAACTAAAAGAACTACATAACTAGGGTTCTGATTTTATGCAAAAATCTATGCAAAACAATACTAAAATCATGATAATCTGATTAGGAACATTAAAGTAACTAATTCATAATAATCTGCTAAAATTTTACAAACCCTAGGTCTAGATAATATAGAGGGAATCAAGAATCTGACTGAATTATAGGGACCTAATGGGTGAAAGGAACCCACTAGTTAAATCCCACATACCTGGTGAATAATTCCACTGAGAAATCTTTCAATTTCAGAACTGAAACTGATGAAAACCTATTGCGTTCTTGGACTAGGGCTTCTCGACTTTTCCCTCTTGTTTTGCTCTAAGATTGATAATTTTTTGGTGAATGATTGATTAGGTAAGGTTCTAATTAGTTTACTATGCTAAAACTAACCAAAACTACGTGGTTTAGGGGTTAAACGACATAGTTTAGGGGTCAAACGCTTAAGGAAAAGACCAAATGACCCCTGACATAAAAGTTGTCGAGGCCAACCGATGGACTCATCGACGGTCCGTGGACTGACCCACGGTCCATCTTGTCAACCGTCGACTGGATTCAGAGACTAAGGTACCTGGGATCTCGATCCACGGTCTAGGACCCCGGCCCGTGGCCTGACCTACGGTCCATGGTTCCGGCCGTGGATCGACCATTAGACAATTTTCTGGAATTTTCTGGGAAGGGTTACAGTTGGACATCCACAGACCACCATATACGGTCCATGGGTGGTTCCTGTCGGTGGAACCTGCAACTTTTGATTTCTGTAATCTGGCCTGTCTAGGATATGGGGTGTTTCAATAATCATACAATCAAATGTTGATTCATGGCATACAATCAATCGTTCATACTCATTCGCATTTGATGAAAAATACTGCAACATTCACATACATACATGCATTACAATGAAGCAAATACTAACATACATCACATAAACATGAAATCAAACCATCACCTACCTCGAAAACAAGCTTGAATCCTCCTAAGATGCTTGTTTCTTCCCTTTCCAGATTCTTTCTCCTTGTTCTAGGTCTACAAACAATCAATTCAATACGGGGATCAATAATTAAGGTCTAATTTACCCGGATTATGACAAGCCCAATAACCCAAGACCCAACTCATGATCCTAGGGTGCAACTAGGGCTTTTCCCACCACCCAAATCAGTCCAAAAACCCTCCCCCAACAATAAATAATCAAGATTCTAAGTTCTACGGATCGAAAAATGGTTAGGGGAGTAAAATCCTTACCTTTAGTGCTAGAAGAGGTGGAAAAATGTCAATAACTTGCCCTGGTTCGTCTCTTAGCTCTCAAGAACAAAAATTGCAGAATAATGACGTTTTTGGGGTTTATTTCTGACTTAATTCGCGACTGGCCCGCTATGGCGGCCCCCATCCCACCACAATGGACCCGCCTTGGCGGGAATAATCCCTCCCTAGCAGCTTGCATGGAAAAAGAAAGTCAAATTTAGAGTTTCGAACCCCCATTTCACAACACACCTTGAACCCATGACACTCAGAAACTACCCGTTCATGGTAAGATCCGTTTCGGGAGTTCTACTCACCTGATTTGATTCCGTAAACTCATATAGGTTCCTTAACATCTTAGCTATCTACTCATGCAATCAAATTCAATATTAAATCTTTTATTCATTACTAGATTTCCCTAGACTCACAGAACTTCGATTTCGTCCAAATCTGGACTAGGCTAGGAATTCTCAAGTTACTACCAAAAAGTTTTCCGCCCAAAATTTTCCCCTGCTGGCTTTTCTATAACAACGGGAGTAGGTCGTTATAGAGTAATATAGTGGCACTAAAAGAGCCAGATTATCAAACCCAAAAAACTTGTCGAATAATTATTTCTACTAAATTATACTAGTCTAATTATTTATTAAAGTGCCAAAAGAATTTTATTTATAAATAAAAGTATGCAAGAATTAAATACTAAAGATTACCGTACTATGATTGGGGAAATTCCAAGGTTGCAACCTACTTAAAGATCATGCATAGTATGTCATCTATAGATATCAATTGGTTATCAAATCACTGATTACAGGGTTAGATGTATGATCATAGTCTCCCGACCTCTAATCGCCTCCCATAATTGGCATTTAACTACATCGTTGAGCGGGGATAGACTGAATCAATTACCGAGCATTACATTTTCATCCTATCTATTAATCAAGCAAGATCTCTAGGTATATCTCTATCCTAGATACAAATCAACCCTAATTTCTAGAGATAATCATGCTCCTTTTGTCCCACGTTCTATCCTTCTATTCCTCTCCCAAGTTCAATTTGGACAATGAATTTATTTAAATGATGGCCAATCACAAAATACTAAAATAAGAACAAAGAGTGAATTATATGATAACCAAAATTAATCCATCAAATTCAATAAAATACAATCATAATGTAGCCACAACCCTATAACAAGGGTCTTTAGCTACTAATATCTACGAAAAGAAAAAGAAGAAAAGAACCCTAAAAAAGTATAATGACTTTTTCCTCCAAAGTATAATGACTTTTTCCACCAAAGTATCTCCAAGTCCCTCCAAGTATAATTATTCTTATGAACTATTTATAGATGTAGAAACCCTAAATAAAACAATAGAGTCCAAAATAAATTGAGAACCCAAAACCCAAACATAATTGAATTTCATGTGAACAGTGGCACCGCCTCACAATTCAGTGGTGTCTTCAAAGTTTGACACATGGCAGCAAGTATGTTTTCTTTATTCCTTACTTCTCTTTTGCGGCGTTTGATATATATATATACTTAAAAGTACTCAATTTATTTTATTTATTAATTTAATTATTAAAGGATTGTGATTTTCTCAAAGAGATGTGACTTTTCCAAAGGGTTGCGACTTTTTTGACGGGTTTTGACATTTTTGATGAGTTGTGACTTTTTTGAAGGGTTGTGACTTTTTCAAAGGGTTGTTACTTTTTCGAAGGGTTGTGCCTTTTCCGATGAGTTGTGACTTTTGCAAAAAGTTGTGACTTTTTCGAAAGGTTGTAACTTTTCTGATAAGGAACAATTAGCAGCTATTCATACTAGTATTTGCTAGCTATAAATAGAGGGTTTCCTCTCACGTTTAAACTACAATTTTTGAAAGTTTTCTAGTCTTCTTCTTTTTTAAAAATCTAAGGGTTATTTGCAACAGTTGATTAAGTTCAAAATTCAACGCAATTCGAGGTACCACATAAGAATGAGTTGGTGAACAAATTGAAGCAAATCATTCATAAATTCACTCTCGTATTTTTTCTTACGATTTCATGAGTTAACAATGACAAAAAGTTGTGGGAAAGACAATAATAATTAAAAAAAATATGAAAAAAGTCACATGATTTGGGTAAGATATTTCTTCTTTGGTTTTTTATTTTTTATATTTTTACCCTCAAATGAAGCAGTTTTTTTTTTATTTTTCTAAAACAGCGGGCATCAACATTGTCCATTGAATCATTAGTTTTGATGTTAAATCCACTATTTCAAAAATAGATTTTGACTTTCACTTATAATATGATAATATAGACATGATAATAATTATTTTTTAATAGATGTGTAAGTAAAAATGAAGGAAGAAAGTAAAGAGTTGATAACAAGAGATTTTAATCAAATGGAACAATATAGTGAATATAGCATGAGAATATATTTTCGTCTTCCTTGTTCATTGTCTATGTATCGTTCCATATAGTGTTTTCCTATTATTTTGTGTTCATTTGAATTTGAGAAAATTTTATGTCACAAGATACACTCCTTGTTTGCTATATAAAAATAGATAAGAAAATAGTGATTGACCATAAAATAATCTTAATTCAAATTAAAGATTCTATAAACAACACTTTAAATTTTATTCATCTATTCATTTTTATTATCGAAAAAGTTTAATATATTATATCATGATACAACTTCTATAATATTCTAGATACTTTCATTGGACAACAACTATATGACATGTATGTGGCAGGAAAAAGGAGAAGACTACAATTCTACAAAGATAAGGTAGAAACTTAAAGAAATGAAATATTTTTCACCAAAGCTGATGTTTTTCATATATTCAAATTAAATTATGCTACTGAAATATATATGTATATCTAAAACAAAGAATTGGTCAAGCCAAATATTTGACATACACTCAAACCTCAATTTAACCATCATTCGTTATAAAAATAAAGTACCTTTTTTTGTAGAATTACCTCTCTATGATAGTCTTACTCAAATATTAATTGGTAAAAGATAGATTACGTATAAAGATAAAATATTAAAATATATATGGTAATCCTTATTAGTGTCATGCATATATTAAATTTCAAGTATGAATATCTAAGCGAAAAATTATACTTAAATGGTTTCCATCATTTATGTTCATAGCCTCAAGAGGAAAGTCTATTGGTGATATCTTTTGTATTGACATTTTTTAAAAATTTTGTTGGTTAGATTTGTTTACAAAATTGAGTGAAGTAAATAATAATATTACTAAAGAAATGTCACTTTCTCTCCATATTTAAACTTTGAATGTATTTTGAAATGTTTCAATAATATCTGGTCATTTTGATCTCAAAATACAAGTAACTCTATGACAATCGTTATTAATCATTTAAAAGCACTTGTCCTATGTTCTTTAATTTATAATTATTTACTAAAAATCTTTAATTTAGTAATATTAATTCTATTTTACAACATCGTATACTATATATACGATACGCACGTGCAATGCATTATATATTAGATGCCTCAAAATCCAAATTTCTTTTTGAGAAAAGAAAAGACGAAATAACCAAAGCACCATTTGCATTTAACCTATGCAGGTAAAAAAATGATGTTCCAATTTTTTTGGATAACGACGAGAAGCTTGTAAAAACATAAAAAAAAAGCTACATTCTTGATTGTAGGACTCAAATTGAATCGTTATATAACCAAAATGAAAATTCAGTAAATCAAAACCAACCTTGATAAAGAGTTAAACGATAATAACAAGAAAACACACACTTTATCATACCACACTAAATTACTAATAATTGAAATACAGGGAACCAAGATAGATCTGTATGGGCAAAAATCAAATAGCTAGAAAAGGGAGAAAAGAATTCCACAAGGTGTACACCGAATTCTTTTAACACCCACAACAACTTTTGTAATCAAGATCTGACATGAGTAAAGAATTAATCAGAAAAACAACCTTAGAGAATGTAAGAAGAAGATAAGACAAAAAGAGATTTAGGACATGCCTTTAGATTGTTTATTCACTTTAGTGTGCGCAAAAATTATTGGGTGAAAATTGTGGAATGTTAGTGTGCTTTGATGAGGAGTGAGACTCGTTTATGAAATCTTGGTCAAATGGAAATGGAAATGTCATCCACCTGTAAATTGATTCCGTTCAACAATCTTTAACATTTTTTCCTTTTTTGCTATCCTACCTGTTTTTTTATAAACGACAAAAAAAATATAAGTGAGATTTTCTTTTGAGTTAATACCTCTAAACTCTCTAAACTATTCACATTTTCCAGTTTAACACTTAAATTATGGAGCATTATGGACAGTTGTTGTTAACCCCTGAACTATAAACCACGTGATATGGAGAGTGACAGTCAAAAAGAGCATTTATGTGGACCTAGTACATTGTGTGAGGTCCATCATTTTCTCAGATTCACCTCATTTAGTGCATTTCTATTACTTGAATGGAAGCTTTTGCAAATTGATTACTTAATTTTCTTTCTATAAATATCAAAGTTAAAATTGGTTGGTAAATTCTATCTAATATAGAATTATATTTAATATTTCCTTGTTTTCAGATGGGATTTTAGTAACGATCGACGTCCTCTTTTTTGAAGACTTAAGAGACGTAGATTCTCTAAATTACTTGACCTCATATTCCTTCAACTTATCACACTCGTAAAATTCTCTGATTATACAATTTGTAATCCTTTTAAGTGTCTACTCAGTAAAGTGGCCAACTAAACATTTGATAATGTTTTAGTCATTGGGCTCGCAAGTCTATGAATTCAAAGAACACGAGACTCTTACTGTTATTTATTATACACACTAAAGTAACATTATAAGATTATGTAGTACTTGTTATTTTAAAAAAATTGAAGATGATCTTTTACCTTTGCATGCTCAAGCCATTTACCTTGTCTTTCAGTTCCCAGTAAAATGACATAAATGAAAATCATTCAGCTACATCTTTAAAATGAGATTAGAGGAAGTTGTGATAAAAATAATTCTAATGAACATGCATTCATAATCAGGAAGAGATTGAGCCGTTTGAAATATGTCAATTGCATTATTTTGAAAATCTTCAAATCATCTAATTTAATTTTACATCAAGATTTAAGTAATACAAATGAAATTTACCCAAATCTAATGATGTGTTGCAAGTATTTGTAACATTTGCATTTATGAAAGGAAAAGAGAAGAAGAACAAGAAATCTCTCGAATGGTAGCCAAGAGTTCTTATGAGAATTTAAATTTGATAATGAAAATTTATAATTCTTATGTGAGAAATAGGATTTCTTCTTCTTTTCTAAAAAAACAAGATAAATGAGTTATATGAGAGTTCTTAAAGTCATACTCTGAACGAAAAGGGCTTAAAATGACCTAATGTATTGTAAAGGAGAAAAGGCTCACAACAGTCCACTATTATTTGGACTTAGACTCAAAATGCTTCTATTTCTTTCACATGGTGAACTTTCAGTCATAACCCTTACTATGGTGAATTTTTTAACAGAGACTTAACTTCATATGCTTCTCACATGTTTCTAATCCTAATATCTAACCTCCATTCTTCTCTTCCCTCTTAACTTAGACCATCTACAGGAAAACATATACATATAGAACTAAAGATATATGGTAGTCTTGTTTGTAACTTCTTCTTTTTTTGCTTCCACATGACCAGCTCGTAATGGATTTTCAACCGGATCAATTTCAGTGAACTTCTCAAAAGTTAACCTGTGTATGAAGGAAAATTTGTTTAAATTGCCTAGAGCTTTCTTGACAGTATTGGACGGTCCTTTGACTTTTAGATGATTAACAAGGTCTTCCTAGTCTTCCATAACAACTATTAGTTTCTCACCTATAATTACTTCCAAGTTAATTACTTCGTATGTAAATATGTTTCTGGTGGAATGATTGGAAGTTTATTATACCAGAAGGCTTTCTAGTTGTTTAAATGGGTTGAGATTCAATGACTAGGTGACAATATCAGTACAAATCAAAAGTTGTAAATTGAGTTTGCTATGATAAATTCTCATGTAACGACATGTTCCCTTCATTATAGAAAATCCAACGGGGAAAAGTTTTGGGCTGGAAAACTTTTTTGTAGTATCTTGAGATTTCCCAACCTAGTCCAGATTTGGACAAAATCGGAGTCACTAAAGTTTAGGGAAATCTGGTAGCAATTGGGTGATCTAATTTTGATTTTGATTACATGAATAGATAGCTAAGACATTAAAGAACTCGTACGACTTTACGGAATTGAATTTGGGTGAGTAGAATTCCCAGAATTGATCTTATCGTGAATGGGAAGTTTCTGAGTGTTGTTGGTTGAAGGTGAGTTGTGAAATGGGGTCTTGGAAATATTAATTTTGCTCACTGTTTATGTGCAAGCCGCTGAGGTGGGATTTCTGCCTCCAGGGCGGGGACGCTGTAGTGGGATGAGTACCGCTGTGGTGAGACAATTGCGACTTAAAGTCGGAAATAAACCCCAAAAACATTTTATTCTGCAATTTTTGAACTTGAGAAACTAAGGAATGAACCCAGGGCTTTTCTTGATAGTTTTCCACCATTTTTTAGGCTAAAGGTAAGATTTTCACTTTCCGAATCCATTTTTTGATCCGTAGAACATAATCTAATGGGTAATTATCGATGGGAAAGGGTTTTGATCTGGAAATTATGGTGGAAAAAGCTCTAATCTGGGTATGAGGATCATGGGTATAATCTAGGGTCGATAGAATTGTTAGTAATTCAGGTAATTAGTTATTGTGTATTGATTCCCGTGTTATATTGATCGTTTGTAGACCAAGAACAAGCGGAACGAATCCGAAAAGGGAAGAATCAAGTTTCTTAGAGGATTCAAGCTTTTTTGAGTTAGGTGATGGTCGTGATTTCATGTTGTGTGATGTATGTTCGTTCTTGCTTTATTTTATTACTTGTATGTATGCGAATGTTAAATTATTGATCACGCTAATTGTAAATTAAGATAGATAAATGATGAATGCCAAGAATCATGACTTGATTGTAGGATTATGAGAATGTACTTTGTGATTGTGGCTTGTTGAATGGATTAGGTGTTGCGTTCCGACACACTAACTTGGATTGGTTGCAACGTTCCGGCATAATTATGGGATTGGTTGCCATGTTCCGGCATAATCATTGGATCGGGTACCACGTTTCGGTATGCTAACAGTTTGGGTTTGGGTTCCATGAGAGGACCATTGACTTGACATAAATATATATTGAGAATTATGTGAAATGATCGGTTGCCATGTTGTTATATTGTTTTAATGGCTTATGTATGTTGCACTTAGTGGGATAGCCGCGTGATCCTACCAGTACAATGTGGTTGTGTACTGATACTGCACTTACTCTTTCTTGTTGAGTACAGGGCATCTTCCGGTGGCTATTGATAGACCTCGCTTATAAGATCAGTGATCGTTCTTATTCAAGGGTGAGCCAGTTCTTCTAGGCTGCCATGAGTTCTCTTTCGTTTAAGTCCACATTTTTGGACTTAGACTTTCTAGTTAATTATTCGTGTGTTAGTTTGGGGTTGTACCCCTTCTTGTTTAGCCTTGTTGAACTTTAGATGTTTTGGTAGATTGACTTTAAGGTTCTAGGTGTTATTTCCGCATTTGTTTAGTTATTAGACTTTTGTTGGAATTTATGGGAACTCTCTATTTCTTTCCTTAGCATTTAACTTGCTTCCGTAATTTAAATGCTTTAGTATTTTGGCTTAGTTGTTTGGTTTGGGTTGTAGCAGTGGTTCTCCCATCGAAGGGTTAGTGTGGGTGCCAATCACGCTGGTCTGGGTCGTGACATCTCCACACATGGATATAGTATGACTAATTTAGAAGAAAACTAAATATTCTGCTATCAGTAACTCACACTGCACATTCCTCCATGATAGCATCACAATATAACTATAGATTATCATGGTATCATTGAGGAATGTCGCAATCATTCAATAGACCCCAAAATTAAAAAGAGTATATATTTTGTTTTCATTTTGCAAAAACAAAAAAGAAACTATATATATACATATAGAGAGAGAGAGAGTAGTATAATAATCATGTCAAACATTATCTTTTTAATGACTGTGTTAAGTTCAAATATAACAAGTAGAAGTAAATAAAGATGAGATAACAAATGAGAAAAGGATAAAAGTAAGAATTAGAATAATAAATAAGAAAATGACAAAAGTAATCAGTGACAGCACAAAAGTAATAAATTAAAGTATAAAGTCAATACATAATATGACAAAAGTAATGAATTGAAGTATAAATACGATAAATGTTTGGTCAAAAGTAATAATTGAAGTAAAAAGACAACAAATAAAAAGACAAGAGAGAAGAACAAAATGAGCATTGATCCATGCAAACTAACATGGACAAGTTACTAAATCTAAACATTCATCACATGTTAGACAATACTTCTTTCATTATAGGAGATATAACAATGAAGGAGTATTTACTATTCCTCCATAGTTTGTATTGGAGTTTATGGGCACTCCATATTTCTTTCCTTAGCATTTAACTTGTTTTCGTAACTTAAATGCTTTAGTATTTTGGCTTAGTTGTTTGGTTTGGGTTGTAGTAGTGGTTCTCCCACCGGAGGGTTAGTGTGGATGCCAATCACGATGGTCTGGGTCGTGACAATGTTGGCATCACAACCTAGGTTCGTTTATCTAGATGTACCAAAACGAGTCTAGTAGAGTCTTGCGGAACGGTATGGAGATGTTTGTACTTTTCTTCGAGAGGCTATAGGACTTTAGGAAATCTCTCTGTTTTCTCTTGTCTCCTATCATGCTATAACTTGATCCCAATTGGTATCTGGCAATTCAAATTGGTATCTAGCCTCCTTCACTCTTCTGTCCGTAGATGGTTAATACTAGGTTCAATGGTGTCAGGCCCGTAACTTCCATCAATGCTCCAGCTGAGGAATTTGCAGTGAGAAGTCGCGATTGAGGTAGGGGTATAGGAAGAGCTAGGGGTAGAGGCCCCTCCTGCACACCATGAAGAGGTAGAGGAGGATGTAGAAGTTGAGGATGCAGAGAATGTTGGAAAAGAGGAAGAAGTGCAGGCTGAGACTACAGGTATTCCTCTCTTAGACCCAGGGTTAGCTCAGTAGATCATGTCATTCTTGAAAGGGTTGGTTAGTCCTGGAGTGCTCCCATCTGTTCAAGCAACTCAAGCTCCTGCCAATCCCCTTATTACTAACACTGTCCCCAAGGTAGGAGGGAATGTAGGTAATGATGCTTTCTTACGCCCTTTGTTGGGTCCTGTTATGACTGGTAATGAACATGAGATGTTGACCATGTTTTTGAAGTTGAAACCGTCTGTGTTCCATGGTTCCAAGAGTGAGGATGCATATGACTTCATCCTAGATTGCTATGAGAGGCTTCATAAGTTGGGAATTGTACATCAACATAGAGTTGAGTTTGTCACTTTTCAACTTCAAGGTGAGGCTAAGAAGTGGTGGAGAGCTTATGTGGAATGCAGATTCCAGTTGTACCTCCACTTACTTGGACCCAATTTCATGCTCTGTTTTTAGAGAAATATGTTCCTAGGACTTTGAGAGATCGCAAGAAGAATGAGTTCATGGCTTTGGAGCAAGGTGGTATGTATGTTGCTGCTTATGAGGCCAAGTTTCATGCCTTGTCTAGATATGCTACTCAATTGGTGACTACTGAGGAAGAGAGGATTTGTTTATTTATCAAGGGACTAAATTCTGAGTTGCATGTATTATCTGTTCATATGACCTCTACAGGGAAAGGCTTCAATGAGGTAACAGACTTTATGAAGAAAGTGGAGGGGGTGAGGCGAGACGGTCATGCTAAGGCATTGGCTAAGAGGGCTACGAACTCAGGTAACTTTCAAGGTTCTTACTCCAAGGGGTCAGGAAGGCCAACACTTGCAGCCAAGTCAATTCAGCCCATTATGCCTGCCTCTACAGGTAATTACTCGGGAACTCCACCTCATAATTTGATTCAGAATAGCCAGGGAGTCGCCCCTTCGACAGGAAGCAGGCCATCTTTTGATCGTACTTGCTATAATTATGGAGAACCTAGGCATATGAGGAGAGATTGTCCCCACCCACATATGATGGATTCCGCGCAGCAGCAGACTAAAGCAGTGGTACCCTGGGAAATGGTAATAATAGTCGAAGGCGTCCACAAGGTGGGCGAGGAGGAAATCAACAAGGCCGCGGAGCTAGGGGAAATGGTAATGCGGGCAGAGGTACAGTGCAGCCAGGCAGGGAAGTTACCCCGTCACGATGATAGGCCTCAGTATTATGCCTTTCCGGGCAAGAGTGAGGCAGAGACGTCTGACGTAGTGATCACAGGTCCTATTCTTGTCATTGACCGGATGGCTAATGTGTTATTTTATCCGGGTTCCACATATTCTTATGTATCCGTGCAATTTGCCTCAGAATTTGCTATGATTTGTGATATACTTGATGCCCCTATCTATGTTTCTACCCCAGTTGGAGATTATGTCATAGTCACCTATGTCTATCGTACTTGTCCTATTTTGTTTATGGGTTTTCAGACTTGGGTTGATTTGGTGATTTTGGATATGACTGACTTTGACATACTCTTAGGCATGACTTGGTTGTCCCCCTATTATGTTGTGCTTAATTGTAATACTAAGTCGGTGACTTTAGAAATTCCGGGAAGGGAAAAATTAGAGTGGGAAGGGGTGTACAAGCCTAAGCAAGCTAAGATCATATCCTCCATTCGGGCTAGTAAATTGGAAGGGCAGGATTGTTTGGCTTATTTGGCTCATATTAAGGATGTTGAGGTTGAGACTCCATCTGTTGAGTCTATCCCGATGGTGTCGGAATTTAGAGAAGTGTTTCATACTTATTTGCCCGGTATGCCTCCGGATAGAGATATAGATTTCTGCATTGATTTGGAACCTGGTACCCGCCCCATTTCTATCCCTCCATATCGCATGGCTCCGGCAGAATTAATAGAGCTTAAGGCTCAAATCCAAGAACTTCTTGATAAAGGATTTATTTGTCCTAGTGCTTCCCCGTGAGGTGCTCCTATCTTGTTTGTTAAGAAAAAGATGGTAGTATGAGGACGTGTATAGATTACCGGCAATTGAATAAGGTCACCATTCGAAACAAGTACCCATTGCCTAGAATAGATGATCTTTTTGACCTATTGCAAGGTGCATCAGCTTTCTCTAAGATTGATCTAAGGTCTGGCTACCATCAGTTGAAAATTAGGCCTGAGGATGTGCCCAAGACAGCGTTTAGAACCCTTTATGGGCACTACGATTTTCTAGTTATGTCATTTGGTTTGACTAATGTACCTGCAACTTTCATGAGCTTGATGAACGGGGTGTTCAAACCCTTCCTTGATTCATTTGTTATAGTCTTCATTGACGATATTTCGGTCTATTCGAAAAGTGAGGATGAGCATGCCAACCATCTTCGTATTGTTTTGGGTGTTCTTGGGAAACAAAGGTTGTATACTAAATTTTCTAAGTGTGAATTTTGGTTGACTTCAATTGAATTTTTGGAGCATGAAGTTTCAAAAGAAGGAGTAAATGGTATATCCCCAAAAGATTGAGGCAGTTAAGAATTGGGTTCGGCATAGCTCTATGACGGAAGTTAAGAGTATTGTGTGGCTCGTTAGCTACTATCGTCAATTTGTGAAGAACTTTGCTTCTATTGCCACTCACTTGACAAATTTGACCAAAAAGGAAATACTATATGAATGGACTGAATATGTGAGAAGAGCTTCCAAAAGCTCAAGACTCTCTTGACCACCACACATATTCTAGCATTGCCGGTTGAAGGTAAAGACTTTATTATTTATTGTGATGCTTCTCATTCTAGTTTGGGTGCCGTGTTGATGCAGGATAAGAATGTTATAGCTTACGCATCGCGTCAATCGAAGGTGCATGAGAGGAATTATCCAACACGTGATTTGAAGTTGGCAATGGTAGTGTTCGCTCTTAAGATCTGGCGGCATTACCTCTATGGTGTTAAGTGTAAGGTGTTTACTGATCATCGTAGTTTGCAGCATGTGTTCACTCAAAAGGATCTAAATTTGAGACAACGAAGGTGGATGGAGTTACTCAAGGATTATGACGTAACCATTCAATACCGTATGGGTAAGGCTAATGTAGTGGCAGACGCTTTGATATGGGTAGTCTAGCTTGCTTGAGTGTAACCAAGCGACCTTTGGCTAAGGAAATTCAGACCTTGGAGTCTAAGTTCATGCAGTTGGGCATCTCAAAAAGAGGTGGAGTGTTAGATAACATTGAAGTAAGGGCCACGTTCATCAAGGATATCAAGGCCAAATAGTCTAAGGATGAAAATTTGAATGAACTTAAGGAAAAGACTGCGATTGGTAAGGCATAAGAGACCACTCTTGATGCGGAGAGTGTGCTCAATTTTAAAGGAAGAATCGTGTTCCTAGAGTGGATGACTTGATTCAGAAATTGTTGGCAGAATCTCATGGTTCGCGATATTCTATTCATTCGGGGGTGACCAAGATGTACCGAGATTTGAAGCGAGTTTATTAGTGGTAGGGCATGAAGAAGGATATAGCGGAGTTCATGGCTAAGTGTCAAAATTGCCAACAAGTGAAGTATGAACACCAAAGGCCTGCAGGTTTACTTCAAATAATGCCAATTCCGAAATGGAAGTGGGAAAGGATAGCCATGGATTTTGTGGTTGGTCTTACCAAGACTTTGGGGAAGTTTGATTCTATTTGGGTAGTAGTTGACAGATTGACTAAGTCAACCCATTTTATTCCAGTAAGAATAGATTATAATGCTGAACAATTGGTTAAAGTTTATGTGAAAGAGATGTGAGGTTGCATGGGGTGCCCCTCTCTATCATCTCAGACCATGGTACCCAATTCACATCCAAGTTTTGGAGGAAATTATACGATGAATTAGGCACACAACTCACTTTTAGTACAGCCTTCCATCCACATACGAACGGACAGTCAAAGAGGACTAATCAAGTGTTAGAAGACATGTTGAGGGCATGTGTGATTGATTTTGGAGGGCATTGGGATAAGTTCTTACCTTTGTGTGAGTTCTCTTATAATAATAGTTATCACTCCGGCATTGATATGACACCATTTGAGGCACTTTATGGGAGGGGATGTACATCTCACATAGGATGGTTTGAGGCGGGAGATGTAAAACCTTTGGGGGTTGATTTAGTAAAGGATGCTCAAGATAAGGTGAGAAGTATTCAAGCTAATCTTTTAGCAGCCTAAAGTAGGCAAAAGAAGTATACAGACCATAAGGTAAGAGACATGACATTTCAAACGGGTGAGAATGTTCTTCTTAAGGTATCACCCATGAAAGGGGTGATGAGATTTGTCAAGAAGGGCAAGCTAAGTCCGCGATACATTGGTCCCTTTGAGGTTCTTGAATGTGTAGGGTTAGTGGCTTATAGATTGGATTTACCTCCTAATCTATCTGGAGTTCATCCGGTATTTCATGTGTCCATGTTGAAGGGATATCATGGTGACGGGGATTACATCATTAAATGGGACTCAATCGTGTTAGACAAAGACCTCCAATATGAGGAGGAAACGGTTGCAATTCTTGATCGTGATGTGCGTAAGTTGAGGACCAAGGAGATTAAGTTCGTGAAAGTTCAATGGAAGCATCGTCCAGTTGAGGAAGCTACTTGGGAAACCGAGAAGGACATGCGAGACAAGTATCCCTAATTGTTTGTCGATTCAGGTACTACTCCATACTTTCCTTAGCCTGTTTTTTCTTAAGTTGTCACTCGGGGACGAGTGATGGATAAATTGGTATATATTGTAATGATCTATTCCTGTCGTTATAGGAAAGCCAACAGGGGAAAATTTTGGGCCGAAAAACTTTTTCGTAGTATCTTGAGATTTCCCAACCTAGTCCAGATTTGGACGAAATCTGAGTCATTAAAGTCTAGGGAAATATGGTAGCAATTGGGTAATCTAATTATGATTTTGATTACATGAATGAATAGCTAAGACGTTAAGGAACCCGTACGACTTTACGAAATTGAATTAAGGTGAGTAGAACTCCCAGAATTGATCTTAGCGTGAATGGGAAGTTTCTGAGTGTCGTTGGTTGAAGGTGAGTTGTGAAATGAGGTCTCGGAATTATTAATTTTGATTATTGTTTCCGTGCAAGCCGCTGAGGCGGGATTTATGCCGCCAGGGCGGGGCCGCTGTAGCGGGGTGAGTACCGCTATGGTGGGATAGTCGCGACTTAAAGTCGGAAATAAACCCCAAAAATGTTTTATTCTACATTTTTTGAACTTGAGAGCTAAGAAACGAACCCAGGGCTTTTCTTGACAGGTTTCCACCATTCTTGAGGCTAAAGGTAAGATTTTCACTCCCCGAATCCATTTTTTGATCCGTAAAACGTAATCTAATGGGTAATTATCGATGGGTAGGGTTTTGATCCAAAAATTATGGTGAAAAAGCCCTAATCTGGGTATGAGGATCATGGGCATGATCTAGGGTGATAGAATTGTTAGTAATTCGGGTAATTAGTTATTGTGTATTGATTCCCGTGTTACATTGATCGTTTGTAGACCAAGAACAAGCGGAACGAATCCAAAAAGGGAAGAATCAAGTTTCTTAGGGGATTCAAGCTTTGTTTGAGGTAGGTGATGGTTATGATTTCATGTTGTGTGATGTATGTTCGTTCTTTCTTCATTATAATACTTGTATGTATGCTAATGTTGCATTATTGATCACGCTAATTATAAATGAAGATAGATAATGATGAATGTCATGAATCATGACTTGATTGTATGATTATGAGAATGTACTTTGTGATTGTGATTGTGATTGTGGCTTGTTGAATAGATTAGGTGTTGCGTTTTGACACACTAACTTGGATTGGTTGCCACATTTCGGCATAATTATGGGATCAGTTGCCACGTTTCGGCATAATCACTGGATCGGGTACCACGTTCCAATATGCTTACAGTTTGGGTTTGGGTTCCGTGAGAGGACCATTGACTTGACATAATTGTATATTGAGAATTATGTGAAATGATTTGTTGTTCTTAATGTTATTGATATTGTATATATACGGTATATGCATGTTATTAAATTGTTGTAATGGTTTATGTATGTTGCACTTAGTGAGATAGCCATGTGATCCTACCAGTACACTGTGGTTGTCTACTGATACTGCACTTGCTCTTTCCTGTTGAGTACAGGGTATCTTCTGGTGGCTATTGACAGACCTTGCTTAGAAGATCAGTGATCATTAGAATTCAAGGGTGAGCCAGTTCTTCTGGGTTGCCATGAGTTCTCTTTCGTTTAAGTCCACATTTTCGAACTTAGACTTTCTAGTTAATTATTCGTGTGTTAGTTTGGGGTTATACCCCTTCTTGTTTAGCCTTGTTGAACTTTAGATGTTTTGGTATATTGACTTTCAGGTTCTAGGTGTTATTTCCGCATTTGTTTAGTTGTTAGACTTTTGTTGGAATTTATGGGAACTCCCTATTTCTTTCCTTAGCATTTAACTTGCTTCCGTAACTTAAATGCTTTAGTATTTTGGTTTAGTTGTTTGGTTTGGGTTGTAGCAATGTTTCTCCCATCAGAGGATTAGTGTGGGTGCCAATCACGCTGGTCTGGGTCGTGACATCTCCACACATGGATATAGTATGACTAATTTAGCAGAAAACTAAATATTCTGCCATCAGTAACTCACACTCCACATTCCTCCATGATATCATCACAATATATCTATAGATTATCATGGTATCATTAAGGAATGTCGCAATCATGCAATAGACCACAAAATTAAAAAGTCTTCTTTACCTTATTAAACTTCATGCCAAGTCAAAACATGACAATCAAATTAAAATAGAAAGAGTATATGTTTTGTTTTCATTTTGCAGAAACAAAAAAGAAACTATGTATATACATATACAGAGAGAGAGTAGTATAATAATCATGTCAAACATTATCTTTTTAATGACTGTGTTAAGTTCAAATATAACAAGTAGAAGTAAATAGAGATGAGATAACAAATGAGAAAAGGATAAAAGTAAGAATTAGAATAATAAATAAGAAAATGACAAAAGTAATCAGTGACAGCACAAAAGTAATAAATTAAAGTATAAAGTCAATACATTATATGACAAAAGTAATGAACTGAAGTATAAATATAATAAATGATTGGTCAAAAGTAATAATTGAAGTAAAAAGACAATAAATAAAAAGACAAGAGAGAAGAACAAAATGAGCATTGATCCATGCAAACTAAGGGGCATCTCGGATAAATAATTTTGACCGTCTAGACATTTTCAAAATTAATAAGGAATGAGATAATTTTGCGTAAATAATTTATTTTTAAGGTGTACTTTGTATAGTTTTCCCTAAAATCTTACCTATTGTGGGAGTTGTTCGTTCACTTTGTATTGTTCTATATAGTTATCAAAGATGCAAATTACACGAAAATGAATTATTAAGAAATTAGTTTGTGTATATACACCAATACCGATAGCAATTTTTTTTTATGAATTGTAAGAATATGAGCATTAGATAGCACTGAGACAACAATTTGTTTGCTAACATGGACAAGTTACTAAATCTAAACATTCATCACATGTTAGACAATACTTCTTTCATTATAGGAGATATAACAATGAAGGAGTATTTACTATTCCTCCATAGTTTTTATCGGTAATTATATCATTTTTAACATGATATACTGTAACCCATCATTAATTTAAAGAATAAACTTATGAAAAACTAGGATAAGAAATAGAATACCCTAAAAAGATAAGATAAATGATAAAATATGATTATTAAAAAATAAAAATAAAAATAAAATGAGAAAAAAAAGAGTTAAGAATGCGATCACTACAAATTCGCGTAGCAAAATAATTAGTCTTTACACAACAATGTAATTGACAAAACAATACAATAAAATTTGAGTAGTTATCATAATCAACATGTTTAGCCCGGTCCATTGATTTTTTTGATATCGATATATTGCATCAGGCCAAACCCACTTCCCCCAATAATGGGTTGGGTTCGTACCGATCGAAACAGTGAAAGAAGACAAAAAAAAGGAATGTGACTGATTAGGATTTTTCTACCTGGCCTGATGGGTCGGGCCTAGTTTCCAATAAAAGGCCGGGCTAGGTCAGCTATTTTTTAAAATTAATGTTTATTAATTATTTATTCCAAATTTGAGTCAATTATTTATATAATGTATTGTTATCTATTTATATATATACTTCTAATGTATACTATATATTTTACTTAATATAACAGAATACTTACATTCTAATATATATATATATATATACACATATATTTCTAATATATATTAAATATACACACAATATACTATCTATTATAGTAGAATACTTACATTATATATATATATATATGTATATACTAAATATACACAAAGTATACTATCTATTATATTAGAATACTTATATTATATTATATATACTAAATATACTCATTAATATAATATAAAAGCTTTATAGCAGCTTTAAGAGATGGTAGAAACCAAAATTGGAAGAAATCTCTTATAGGGACAATATAGACTAGTCTGGCTTATGGACCAATTTATTTTAATGCTTATCCTAATTTACAGATCTCTTTATAGGATGAGAATTCATTAAGTTCTCTAATGCTTAATGTCAAACTTCATGGTTATGATTATATGTTTGGAACTGAAGTTGTTTGCATATGCTACAAAATTTATTATAAACTCTTACATACTTTGAATCCTATGTGTAGAATGATTGATTTTAAAAATGAAAGTGATTTATCAATTCTATCATGGATAGAAGTTATATGTTTCCCTAATATGCTCAAATAAATGTTAACATAATTTTGTTGCTTGATCTATTTTTAAAAAACCAGTTCTCCATTCATATATGCGGGGATCATCCAAATGCTTTGTGGAATAGAAAAAAGCATGTTGTTAGCCTTTCATATGAGGATAATTTTATAGAGGATAATATTCCTACAAAAGCAAGACCTTTCCAGATGAATTCTGATTATCTGGAATTATGCAAAAAAAGAAATTGACTCCTTACTTCAAAACGGCCTTATAAGGGCATTCTAAATCTCTGTGGTCTTGTACAGCCTTTTATGTTAATAAACATGCTGAACAAGAAAGAGGTGCACCCAGGTTGGTTATTAATTATAAACCTCTTAATAAAGCCTTAAAATGGATCAGGTACCCTATCCCCAATAAGAAAGATTTATTAGATAGAGTTTATGATGCTATTATATTTTCCAAATTTGATTTAAAATCAGGTTATTGGCAAATTAAGATAGCTGATCAGACATATACAAAACAGCTTTTAATGTCCCTATAAGACAGTATGAATGGAATATTATGTCATTTGGCTTAAAAAATGCTCCTTCTAAATTCCAAAAGATTATGAATGATATCTTTATACCCTACAGTAATTTCATAATAGTTTATATAGATGATATTCTTGTATTTTCCAAAAACATGGAAACTCATTTTAAACACCTTGATCTGAGTAAAAAGATTATTATCCAAAATGGCTTGGTAATATCTAGCCCTAAAATGGCTTTATTTCAAACAAATGTTAGATTTTTGGGTCATAATATTGAAAGAGGAAACATTAGCCCTATTAATAGAAGTATTGAATTTGCGTCCAAATTTCTTGATATTCTGACTAATAAAACTCAATTACGGAGATTTCTTGGAAGTCTTAACTATGTTGCTCCTTTTGTAAAGGATTTACCCCAGAATACTGCTATTCTATATGATAGGCTAAAAAATAATCCTAAAGCTTGGTCTGATAAACATACTGAAGTTGTTAAAAAAAAAAAAATAAAGGTTAAAAACCTTCCTTGTCTTACTTTGGTCAATCCAAATTGGGAAAAAACAATTGAGACAGATGCTTCTGACATAGGATATGGAGGTGTCCTAACCCAATATTGTCCGAATAATAAACGCCATTATATTATTCAGTTCTATTCTGACAAATGGAACGATGCTCATAAAAACTATGCCACGATAACAAAAGAAATTCTGGCAATAGTTAAAAGTGTTCTAAAATTTCAAGGTGATCTTTATATCCAGAAGTTTTTAATTGAAACTGACTGCCAAGTAGCTAAATTCATGTTTAATAAATATTGTAAGCATGATGTTTCAAAAAAAATGTTTTCAAGATGGCAGGCTTTATTATCCCCATTTGATTTCAAAATTCATTATTAAAAGGGAACAGATAATAGTCTTCCCGATTTTCTCACAAGAGAATATTTAAACTAATATCCTCTTCTTATTTTACAGGATGAGGCCTTCTTGTCCCCCACCAGGAAGAAGGGGAAGAGGACAAGGAGGTAGAGGTAATATCCTTGCCCAAATAGGGAACCAAAAATTGGTGGCAATAAATATTGCTACTACATCTGATCTTAATAGAGATCAACCATTATACAAAGAGTTTAGCGATTTCGTAAACACAAGGGGACAGAAGCGTAATACTCCACAAAACTCTAAGAGTAGTACTTCACAACCTGCTTAGTCATACTCCTCAACTCTTGCAGACAACGAGAACATTGAGGTTTTTAATAAAAAAACAATAAGAAAGAAGTTATACTTCTCCTAGAACATAGTGATTTAAGATGGAAAGATGACCCGTGGAAATTAATGCACAGGTATCTTGACTCAGCATCATATGCTACTCAGGCTTATAAGTACAGAATGCACTATGAGATAATACTCTCATCAACAGGATCGGAAGAATTTCAACATTTCTACCCAGCGAATACTAGAAAAGTTTATAACTTTTCAAAAATCATAATTAAGAAAATTATATCTCCTGAAGATTGGGGAATCAGCACCCTAAAAGATATGGATTATATCCATCCAGAACAAAAAGTTATAGTAAAATATAAATACTGGGATTATAAAGAAAGTTTTTATAAAACTTTTTTATATGAAAATGATAATAAAAAGCATTCATGGTTTATCAAAATATGTTCACATGTCGAAAAGCAACAGATACCAACTTGGTTTTACCAATGGTGGACTTTATACAGTTCGTCTGATTAAAAGCCATGATAATATGTCGGCCACATATTAGTAGAAAGACCACGTTTCCTTGTCGGTCTTATCTTCTTATTATTGGCCAACATAAATTGTGTGGGTCATTGTAATCTTTACTTTTTATATTTGTTTTATCTTTTAGATAGAAAAAAACCTCTATATAAGGAGGAATAAGTTTAGTAGAATGTTTACATTATATTATACATATATTTCTAATATATATTAAATATACACACAATATACTATCTATTAGAGTAGAATACTTACATT
>JAJOOR010003959.1:0-38012 GCA_036250505.1 Solanum acaule | reverse complement strand
TTCAACAGTCTCACACAACCAAAATAATTACAATTTCATGAACCTGAATCAATGAATACAGAGGAATGTATTTACTCTAGGTGACATTTGAATCAGGAAGTATTTTCCGAGTACACAGAACAAGTCTTTTGGAGATTAACTACAGCAAAATTTTGAAAACAGTTATGCAGTGAAGTTTATGTATGCCAAAACAAAAAGTAGGAGGTAACAATAAACCGATGCCTGAAGAAAAGTCGCAGAAGATTGATCGTTGATCTCTGAGGAGTCGACTGCAAGTGGCAAGCCGTCACTGTTAAGTGTGCATGACTGAGGATTCGAACCGTCTTCACTCATCATTAGAGCCCTTAAAACAGCAGAAACTGTATGAATGTAACCAGATGTATTTTTGTTGAGAAGCCAAGTTAAGCCCATCATTTGGCAACCCATGCTGTGCAGTTTGCTACTTCTATCATTTGTTGTGCTTGTATCTTCCAATCTGCTGTCACTGAGCTGCAGATTAACTTCAACTTATTAGACAATAAATAAAATATTTCACTTGTAACTCAGATAAGACATATATGCTCGGTCGTTATTGACAAAATACCCTCTTTAACATGCCTCCTAGAAGAAATTATGAGCAGCTGTTGACCCCAAGGTTAAATGAACATTGCAAGTTTACAGGCAAAATGAATAAAAGTAGACAACTGATCTAAGCACAGGACAATAACATATGGACTAAGTAAGGTTATTGTCAAATAATTGAATCGTATCCCACCTAACATAGACGATCCAGCCAAGTATCAGCGAAGCTTAACTTTGGCATATTGCTTTCCTGGAAATCTAATTGTTATATAGAACCATCTAAAGGTACATTGTGTGGATCAGGCTCCAATATTTCCAATGAGACTTGATAACTTTTTTTTCTTATTCATTTGTCAGCCCCAAAAACAAGTTGCAAGATAAAATTTTGATTATCTACACCACAGGAAGTAAAGAAGGCATAAAAATTAGAAGAAGAGCATCTCCACACGGTCATGAGTAGGATACTAACCTTAAAACGACTGATCAGTCAGAGGTCACCATGTGAAGAAATCACTTTAGGTAACATTTATCAATGCCATCTATATCAGATAACTCTTTTATTCATGATTGTTTGACTACCTAAGACAAACTGCTGGTGATATCTACTGATCACCTATCTTCTATGTCTAGTGTACACACTTACACTGAAATCCTGGCACATTATACAACTTAATGAATCACAAGGTTAGCATATAAACGTGTATTGTATAAAAAATGTCTGATAGGGTAGCGTGTGGCAGACGAACATAAGACTTTGTTTGCCATTAGTTTTAGAACATATTGTACTAGAGTAAACACAACATGCCTCAATTCTCTTCTAACTTCTTTCGTTAATCTACTAACATTACCCAAAACCAGTCTTAAATCTAAATAAAGAAAGAGGATTATGTGTTATGGAAGCTTGAATATTAGCATACAAATAGTCAATAAAGATGAATCTCCTAAATAATTAGTATAACCTGACTCAACTAGCTTTGGATTGAAGTATAGTTGATTGATATTATATCTCAAGTTATCAACCCAAACACACCATAATTCAATTTAAAAACAACTTTCCAGTCCCCTCCACAATTAAGCAACTTCTTTAGTCCTTTGAACAATTGACCCCTAGACTATACCGACACGCTACAAGAGTGGCATAACCAGGATTTTCATCGAGAGGATTCAAAATATAAAGAAGCAATCATACGAAAAAGGCAAGAGGATTCAACGTCTACTGTATATACATAAAATGTATCAGACTATTTTAACATGTTACAACAACTTATGTACTCTGTTTTCCTCTGTTACTAAATACAAGACTTACCAAATAAAGAGTGTTCAAGCATTTGGAGCAACCAGCAATACCAGCATATCCATTACTACTAAAACAATCTCTCTCTAATCTCTTCACACTCTCACCACCAACCAATTCTCCGCGCGAATTCACCGCGAAATTTTCAGGACAGCTAAGTGGATGCAGCCTAATACCACAGTAACAATAAACCACATCACAAGTCTCATTTGGCTTCACCAACTCAATTCCCCTGTTTTCCAAAGCCTTTCCAAAAGAATCCACACACGTCTCTGAATCATCAGGGAGCACAGGCATTTCAACAGAGGTTGAGTATTGTGGGAACTTTGCAATGGCTCTGTGCAGCGCGGTTCTTGAGTAGGCTGCATAGAGCCATGCTGCGAGAACCGGGCAGCAATGGGTCGGGTTTATTTGACCCGAATGATCGTTGGACCTGCAGGATGATTTTATCCCTTTGTAAAGCTCCTCTGGTATGTCTAGAGAACAGCTTTCGAAGTTTGATTGTTCTGGGAAAGCAGGGATTGTTGCTGGCAGTGAAGGGGCTGGGGAGAATGGGTGGGGATTGGGTTCCGTCGGGTTGGGTTCGGGTATAACTGGAAAGGCAGGTATTACAGTTAGATTGGTGATGTAAACAACTGTAAACAAGAAGAAGGAAAAACAGTTGAGGGACATAGCTTATAATTAGAGAAATGAAGGAAGTTGGAAGATTATAAATGGAAGTTTAGTGAGAAGCCATTGATTATAAATGGTAGCTTATTTTTCCCTTTGGTTTGTGGTGGTGGTGATGAGGGAGTAGTGACAACAGTACTCTTAGATTTTTTATTTTGTTCGTGTGTGTCTAATATTCGAAACTCATTATTTGATTAATTTTATATTCATGTCAGATAAATTTATAAAAGAGGGTAAACCATTCTTTACTAAGAATTTTTTCATTCACATAATACGGATGTATAGCTTGACAATCGGTTAAGTTGGATTAGTAATATTGATTTAAACTCTACGTTTTTCGTATGAAATTCGTTAAATATAAATAAATTATTAGTTTAAAATTTAATAACTTGAAAAAGGCCGAATCTCAAACTTATAAATTTCAAATTTTGAACCATTCAAGAGTGGTATTGAAGGAAGGGACTGAATGAGAAGCTAATGGCTGAGTGATGTGGGGTATGGCAGGTTGGACAAAGTTTGTTTGTTTGTTTATTTGTTACTCTTGTAAGGCTTTAGTATGTGTATGATTATAATATGCTTTAAAGCAACTATGAAACTGTGTCAACTACTTATACTATTTGGTCATCATTTACAAATTCATGTTGAATGACATGCAAGTGAAAGCAGCTGGTTAATTTAATACTACTTGCTTTTTACATGTACTACTATGAAATTTTTAAACATGAAAGGGAATTGATTTTTTCTATTTGAAACATTTACTAGTGATGGTGTCGTATCTTTGACATGTAACAAGTTAACAACCACAAAAAAGGAATGAAAAAAATAAGTGAAGAAACAAGATGTTTTGTGTAGTAATAATATGATTATGACCTGCTATTTAATTGGTAGATATATATACTTCTCTTATTCATCAATGTCCTCTCAACATCCTCCAATGTCTATGTCACTAATTTGCTAGCCAATACACATTTTTCAAAACCTCAAATCGGATTCACACTTGGAAGTCCGAGTAAAACGCTTTATACCAAAAGCAACTCCATTCTTAACCATAATGTCATAAATTTCATATTAATTCCAGTTTACCGCGTTAAAAAGTTTGAACGAAAAATGCATTTGTCGTATAACATGGAAAATGACATGACATAAGAGGAAAAGCAGATCACATGGTCCTTACTCTTTTGGGAGAGCAATAAACTCAATAATTGGAGTTCCTCACGAGCCTCTATATCACATATATTTACCCCACTTCATCTGAAAATCCACATTCTCTCTTCAATTATCTTGTCTTTGTCTCAAAAAAAAGTTACACTGCTAGAGATTTATGAATTTGCCACTGCACAAATTGCCTTCGAAATCAGCTCAACTAGGACTGGAGGGTAGTTGTTGTTTACTGCAAGGAAACGAGTGAATTTTCGCGATAAAGTGAACAAAAGTTCATAAGAAAGAACAATATCCCTCAAGGGATAGATCTTAGGCATTGTATTTCTTCAAGTCATTACAAACTTCAACTTGTCACAAGTAACCATAGTTTACAAATGAATATGAAAATGTAATCTCATCCACAAATAGCTGGAGAACATTTTCTTTTCCTGCTATGTGAAATAAAAATTCACAGTACAAATAGCAACTGAAAACCTAACTGTTGGCATTCTGCCTGAAATGCCGTAGTAAACTTCAACTATTTGTAGTACAAAAAAGCTTATGATTTACAGGACAAGGAGATACATAATAGAGTACATGATCAAGAATGTCAAAACTATCGAAGGGCAGCCCCGTGCATGAAGTGGGTGTGATGTAAGCATCTTACCCCGTGGAAGGGTCAATGGCTGGTGATCAGATCTACAGAGTATGCTGGTAATAAATTAGCCATGAAGATCAGCAAGTTTTTGAGCTAAACCATCAACACCGTCGGTTTGCTCTTTAATTGCCTCTTCCTATCAGAACATTTATATAATGCCAACCTTTTAGATCAATAAAATGACAAAAAAATGCAGGAACAATTGGCATTTTGGTTTTAAGCAAGGACATTAGCAGGCATTCTATTGAGTTTTCATTATTGGAATGGCCGTCTTTTTTCCTTTTACATGAAAACAATTTTTCATGGTTGAATGATTGAATGTCATTGATATTCAACAAAGAGAAAAAGGGTAGAAGTTACCTCTGCATTTCTTCTTTTAACTACGACACACTTTGAAGCACTGATACTAGCACTCTTCAGCAAGCTACGAGCACTATAGTTTGCTTTGTTTGGTCCATTTTGCACATTAGCATCTGAGTACTCTGATCCCTCGGACTGCCCTGGTGGGCTCTCTAGAGTTGAAGCAACAGATGCTGAAGTTCGTTTTTCAAAATCAATGTTCTGGGAAGAGGTTTCATCTTTTGGTGCAGGAACCCGCTCTCTAAGATGAGAGTATTCAAAAAGAGACCAAGTTAATTCCATGACTAAAGTTGTAGCATATAACCACATAATCAGATTTCCTAAAGCACTTGCTATGTACTCAAAATTAACCTTGTTCAGGAAACACACGCAGCTTTTAAAGTAAATCGCATCAACCTACAACATTTCTGTTTAGAAACAATCATTTATCAAATAAGTGCACAAAAATAAGGACGGCTTAAATTGGAATGGTGTCTCTCAGAACTGGAACTAAAATAAGGACTGCTTAAATCGGACAAGTATTAAAATGTCCATATTTTCTCTAGACAAATGACTTCTAATTCAGCAGATTATTATTGAAGAACGGCCTTTACCACCCAGAGCAAAAGAATAGTACAGAGTTCACACCTAGGCAAGGAAGCATGCTGCCTCTGAAGTGGAGTGCTTCGTTCACCTTTACCATAATGCTCCTCAAGATATGCAAATTGACGCTTGAACCGATCAACACCACTAAATTGACACAAAAGAAAGACCATCAAAAAGTATTTCTCAAAGAGTAGTCAAAACATTTATTGCAATATGTACACAAAGTAGGAGCAGTCAAGCAGATACATTTGCACAACACATTACACACTAACACAACATATATTTTGTGAATTAGCTGGCACAGCCCTTGAAGGAAAGAAAATGCTTTTTGTATATTAACTTGAGGTTACTTCCATTTTGGAAAGAGTTGTCAATGCCCTCCAAAGATACATTATAGTTTTTGACCACTGGAGGAAACTAAAAGACAAGCAATTTTTTGATCTAACTAAACTAAACAATCAGCTTTTAATATAAGGAAATGAGGCTGAAAAAAGTTATTAGAAAAGAACATAAATTATGTGGAGCAAGATTTAGGTGTCTCCTAACCTTGGGTACATAAACCCACTAGTCTGATCTCCGCCACGATGATACTCCTGAAGCATCTGAGGATGATATTCCAAAATCTGTTTACTCAGAACAAGTTTAGAAATTAATCAGTAAATTCATTCCACATAAAAGGGAGCCATCAAAATGGAGAAAACTGTACCTCCCGATAAATGAGCTCTCTAACATCTTCTTTTGCCAACTTTCTCCTCTCAAATTCAAACTCAAGCTTTGATATTGGGTGAGTAGATGGTTCACGGTCCACATTCGACAAACTACGGAAATAAGGATCAGCCAGAGCCTTGAAACCAAAACCACCAATGATGAGTTGAAGTCTTGTCACATTATCAGAGTCAAGATTTTCTTTGGTAGATAGAACAATATAAAAACTTATTCACTTTAAACAATTACCTCCTCTGCAGATGGTCGATCTTTAGGGTCAAATGCAAGAATGCGTTCAAGTAGGCGCAAAGCCAAAGGATCCGCATGTGGAAACTTTTGTGCATATGGAACTGGTGGTTTTTTCCGCATGTTACCGAGGTATCTTCTTGCCTTTTCATTTCTAATCTGCCAGTTCAGTAGAATTTCTTTAGTAAAACAGGAAAAACTAGAGTGGGACATACAACGTGATTTACAGGGACCTCTCAGCAACTATTCTTTTTGTCTTAACCTTTGTTCTCTGATGTTCTTACTAGCAAGTAATGAAGACATCTTATCATCCAAGTGATGCTAATCTGATTGAACATTAACAAAGAAAGAGAAGTATGTAATAAGCGAATTAACCTTTGCAATGGTTTCAGGAGGAGGTGTTCCCAGCAAATCAGTCATAAGGTCTAATTGATGCACTACATTCTTTCCAGGAAATAATGGTTTTCCAGTGAGCATTTCTGCAAATATGCATCCTATGCTCCAAATATCAATAGCAGGAGTGTACTGCAAATAGAGAACTCTCAGTGATAGTACATGTCACATCATAAGTAAATCTGTCTATACAGATATGTCAAAAACATAAGTAAACTCTCAACATATATTATATGATATAGTTGCTTCACAGTGAAATCACGTCATCAAATTTTATGGTTTAGATATCACTTTACAAGAAAGAAAGTCTCGTTTATTTTTGTTCTCTGATAAGGTAAAAAGTAACAAACCCTCATTTTTGAATAGTGAAAAAATAATAAAATCCACATCATTGTTTCAGTGTATAAAGCAAAAGAGCACTTCCCAGATTATCAATCTCAACTTTTTAGGAGAAATACCACTCCATGATGTGGAGACACTGAGACCACAAAAAAAATATCTGCATACTCGGAACATTAACGGTCTTAGGCTAAACGTTCCCACACATAAGGGCAGAAAATACTTCTAGAAATTGGGAAACCCCCTCGAAGCACTACCCTAACTATCTGTTTTGCAAGCAGGTTCTGTTCCAAGAGATTTATACTATGCCTCCACAGTAATAAAGATATGTATGTTTATATTCTAACATTAAAACCTGACATATTTACAGCCACCAGTCCGAATATGTTCATTCACAGTTGCAGGCTAACTCTTTACTTTCGATGCCGCACCCGTGTCAGATTCTCCAAAAATACATTACTTTTGGAGAATCCGAACGTACCCATTGACATTTTTAAAAAGTCCCAGCAGCATAGGTTGTAGGACTTTTGAAACGAGAAAGCTGAACAGCATGTTCATATCACAGAGTTACTGAGCATTGAACTAGAGTGAGAGATTGATGCTCGGGACAGTCCTTTTAGTTTCATTGATTACTTAAGATGAACTACTAATCTTGCCACTTTCTCCTAACTGCAAGTTGAATAGGTCATAGTCATAATACTGGGATACTATAAACAGGGAACTCTCATCTTTCACCAATTTAAAGAATAAATCTACTATTAAGCTCTTGAAGTCAAAACTGTCGTCCAGCGGTGATTACTTTTTCCAACAATAAGCTCCTCATCAATCCACTTGCCTTCCACTTCTAATGACACTATGACTCTATACAGATAGAACTTGAATACAATAAACAATTTGAATCCTCAATTGAACATTCTCCCAGCCAAATGAAGTACCAAATATAGAGAACAAGTGACGTTATCAATCTCACAATGAGGTGTTTTTTACATCTTGTCAAAATCGATCTTTTTGTGCATATTACAGAAACCTAGACATGCTTCATCTCCCTCTCAAGCCACCAACCTCTAAGCATTTGAAGTCAAGTGATCCATCACCTGATCATGAACCTTGTGATCAAACAATACTAGTTTGAAAGTAAATTCTGAAGGCATCGTTGAAGGCTGATAAGTCAATAAGCATCCAGCAGACACTTATAGGGAAAACAGAATATGACTTCATTCTGTATCAGCCACAGAACCATGTAAATAAAAATATTGTTCAATCTATAATTGTTCCGGCCTTCTCCGAAGACAGAAACAGAGTGACATACAACCAAGAAATTCTCAGACAACCAAAATACCGGAGAAAAGAGAGTATAAAAAGTATCATTGACCACAATGCATTATACTGATTGCCACAAACTATGTGAAATGTAAGTGTCATTGCAATAATTGCATGTTTGGCAAATGGAATTAACAATTATAACTGTGGATGTCAGTGATAAAGCTAAGTTACCTTAGAGAAAAAAGAGCCACATAGCTCAGGAGCACGATACCATCGGGTAGCTACATAGTCCTTAAATACATCAAACAACAAGTATATCAGAAATCACTCACAACTTTGAGTACAAAAATAACGAGAAAAGAGAAGCCTTCTAGAGCTCAAACATACAGTCCAGAAAATAGCTGAGGGTGTGTCATTAAATGATACACGAGCAAGCCCAAAGTCACAAATCTTCAATTTACAGTCAGCGTTAGCAAGAATATTCTTCGGCTTTAAATCTCGATGGAAAACGTTTGCTGTTAAGAGGTCCCAAGGAAAAGTTAGCTTCTCCATTACATAGAGATGTCAAAGAGAAGGTTTCAACTTGTATAAAAACAAACCAGTATGAGTATATTTTAATCCACGCATAAGCTGGTATAGGAAAAACTGATAATGCTCAGGTGTAAGATCATCATTGGCCTTAATAACCTGGTGGAGATCAGACTCCATCAATTCAAAGACGACGTAAATATCTTTAAACTCTCGCCGAGAAGGGGGCAACATGATGTGCTTTATTTCTACGATATCAGGATGCCGTAGAAGCCGAAGTAGCTTAATTTCTCTTAAAATTCTAGTGGCATCAGAGACATGCTCAAACACGTCATTAATCTTCTTGATAGCAACTCTTTCTCCAGTTTTGGTATCAACAGCGGAGGCCACAACTCCATAGCTACCCTTGCCGATAACTTCCTGAATTTGGTATCTGCTTGCTTCTCCATATTCTGTGAAGAACTCTGCCTCCTGTGAGTTCTGAATAACAATATTCAAGTCAAAACAAATGTGACTGATATCTGCAGTATAAAACAGCTGCATCTTCCCATTTCCTTACCCATGTAAGTCTACATAGAGCTGAAAAGTTCATAGGGCACTAATATGCCACATACTAGTAATCTGCATAATGGTCTAACGCTACTTTATATGCTAGGAAGTGAACACACAATAATATAGAAAAAAATAAAAACACCACAAAACTGATGCTTGAAACATGATCCTCATATGAACAAGACAAGTCTGATGGGTCTTGAAAAAATCTAACAGACACAAGATTCTACAAAACACTGGTCATTGGTAGCAACAACATACCAAGTGAAATCCCACTCGTCATTGGTAGCAAGAACTTCATTTTTCCTTAGATTAAGCAATTATGAAGATAGCATATATTATAATCTAACACACACACACACATCTTTTGTTTGCCTCCTAGACAAAAGCGCATGGCAATAACGAGCAGGGGATTCAGACCAACCAGACTACAAGATTCTTAGATAGGAAAGAAAGATAGTTCAGATTATTTTCTTTTGAGGTGGGGGTGAGTAACTGTGACTTACCAATAAATATCTGTTTCATTTCAATGACCTAAGCAAATAGACAGAAAGATCCAAAATGCGTAAAGTTGCAAGCTTTACTTTCCCTCATCCTTTTTTAGCAACATTTTCTACATATATCAACCAAATTCTCAGGTGGGAAACCAATTTGTTTATACATACATGAAAAACAAACATCAACATCAGATTGAGCAGTAAAATGATGGTCAAACTTAATCAACTCCATGCAAAGTCAAAAGGCAAAAAAATAAAAAAGTAAAAAGTCAATAAAAAGCAAAAAAAAAGAAGGGAAAAATCAAACCTTTCTGTGATGATCCATTTGATAAGAAGCAGATGAAAAAGGGAAATCAACCCTTTTAGGAACTCTGATAAACTTAAGACCCGAAATGTCAAAGTCTTCAGTAATGATAAGCTCTCCTTCTTCTTCTTGTTGGTATTGTGAGTCTGAAATCTTGATGGGTTTTTCAAGATTGTTCAAGATCGGTTCTGCATTGGTATGAACAATAGTAGTAATAGTAGTAGTAGTACTTGAACGACGATGAAACAACCGACGAACTCCGTCCACGAATGTACTACCACCCCCCATATACTACTACTGCACCCCCTTGTCTTTTCTTTTTTTATGAATTCCCCTAATCTGTCGTGTTGATTCTTGATTTGCCACCACAAGATCTCAGCATTCCACGCTAATATGTTTTTCTCTCTCTATTTTGCCAGTTGCCACCACAAAATACAGCGGTTTCTTCCGAGTTTCTTGGTGTTGTGCAAAGATAATGGGAGAGAAGAAGAAGAAGAGTAGTAAAAAAGGAAAGAGGAAAAAGGCAGGCTTTATACATGTCAGGCCAGCCTATAGGAAAAATAAGGGAGAGGAGATTAATTTGTTTGTAGAGATTAATAGAGGCCAGGTTATGATAGTACAAAATATTTTTATATCTTGTGATCTTAAATTAAGATCTAATTCACATTAAGTGATGATCATAGTGTTTTGTGTTCGGTCAGCTTTGGTGCCCACTAATTTTACGAGATACATGTCACACTATCACCTCTCATTAATAACACAGCTAACTCTATCCATCAAGACAAGATAAATGGGAAGAATAATCTAGTGTGTTGAGTTTTGAACGAGACATTTGGATTCTCAATCACTTTATTGATCATTATTAGGCTACAATTTTTGGTGCAGTTTCAATTTTATTTTATTTTTTTGAGAAAAAATTACTTATTTTGAATTATGTAAAGAGTTTCGATATTTAATTAATATGGAATATATATCAAAATATTCTTTAATTTTGTGATATAAACATGTCAATATAAAGTTAAAATAAAAAAAGACCAAAAAAATATAATCTTTTCAAAACGTACTAAAAAGAAAAGTAACGTAAACAAATAAAAATTTAACGTATGTAGAAGTTGCTCACGTTAAAACGGCACATAAGTTTGGTTGATCATTAATTATTATCTTTAAGATAGAGATTTAAGACGTTTGCATCTATAATATTAAAATGTATGTTAATATAAATAATTATCCTTAGGCTCTCAAATCCGATCATTAAATATTGAAAACAACATAGTCATGTTTTGGCACATTCTCCAGTTCATGCTACTCACATATTGAATAATAATAATGTCACATTTTTTAATCATGATTAATTAAGCACGACGTTCTTTAGTTTATTCATTTGTCTATATTATATAAAAACTAGCTATGAAAAGGCCCGTTAACGGGCTCAATATTATAATTTACAATCTTAAATATATTAGCGGTTTCAATGTATTATAAGTATTTAATTAGTTTTTTGAAAAGAAAGATTGTCATCAATATTTTTTCTAATAAAAACGATAGTAAAATGATAATAAAAATCACACTTTATAATAAAATATTATTATTTTTATCAAATAATATAACTTATTTAAATTGTCTTAATTAACACTACAATATCATATGATCCAATGGTTATTTTAACAGAATGTCAAACATACACATTCGAATTAAAAAGTTAATTTAAAATTTAATGGTTTTTTTTACTCATCTATAATAATTCAACAAACCATTTGAGTGAATTAATCTTATTTACTCATTTGTGTTCTACTTTTTCTTAACCACATTATCACTTTTCACATTTAAAGTAGTATAAATTAAATTATATCCTATTTCTTAAGATAATAAATATTAAATTTGATTATTTATTTTTTATAAATATGAAAAATAAATGAACACAAAGAAATAGACAATCTTTTTATTTCACTTTATTTATTTGAAAATCAATGTCGAATTATAAAAATTACAAATATAACTTAAAGTTGTATTTGAAATTTGAAAAACATTCAAAACTTTTTTAATACTTTCTGTATATTTTTTTCAAATTTTATCCTAAATTATTAATTTTTATAAAAATGGCTCCATTTTAATTATATTTCATATTTTATTTTATTTTTAGAAAAAAACATATTCAAATAATCAAATATTATTTGCAAAATCAATAACTTAACACAAATTCAACTTAATTTTTTTAAAAATAAATTGGATTTTTTTTTTGTAATAGTATGTAGTAATTCTTATATGAGATATAATCTATGACATTATATGATTATTTATTTTGATATATTACTCTTTTAGTGCAATTTGGTTGTATGTCTCAGGTAAATTAGTCAAGTAATTTTTAGAAAATGAGGAATGTAGACCATGTTTTAAAAAATATAATATATAAATATGTCTTTTAACTTGACCTCACTTAACATCTATGACATTTAACTTCGAGTGTGCACATGTTAGCATTTAAACTTATATAAAGTTGAACAAGTAGACACACGTGTCCTACGAGACTTAATTCACGTAGGACGCCACATAGAATGTCGCATAGGACATGAATTGTATCGCCACGTAGGACGTCAAGTAGGACACATGTGTCTACTTGTTCAACTCTATACAAATTTATGTGTCTACTATGCACATCCAAAATTGGAGGACATTGATGTCAAATGAAACCAAGTTAAATGATATACTTATGTATTATGCCTTTTAAAAAAATATATTTATATTTTTTATATAAAATTTGACCAAACACGACTTTAACTATAATTTTTTTAATAGAAAAGGCTCAAAAATACCTCTAAACTATCGAAAATAGCCCAGCTTTACCCTTAAACTATATTTTGGCTCAAAATTATCCTTTCCGTCAAAGTATTGGGTCATACTTACCCTTCTAATTAACAGAAGTATGTTAAGTGCCACATGGACGCCACATAAGCGCCAAACATTTCCCACTTCCACATAGACTAATAAGATCCCTAATATCTAATTTTCCCCTCATTTCTCTTAAGATACGATTTCACCCATTTCTCCTATTTTCGCGGCTAGGGTAGGAAACAATTTCTTCATTTCGCGGCTGGATTTCGAAGTTGATTTCGCAACATTAGCTGAGGATGCTACGTGGAAGTTTGTGAAAGAGAAAGCTTTCGATATGGTTACAATAAACCCATCGATGGTTATAGGCAGTTTGTTGCAACCAACACTTAATACAAGTGTTGTTGCCATCATACAATTGCTAAATGGTATGCTTTATCTAAAAGCAACTAATTTGTCTTTGATCTCGTCATCTGAACTGAAAAAATATGCGAAATCGTTTCTTACTGTAGCTGCGAAAATGAGGGGAAATTGGTGAAATCGTATCTTAAGAGTAATGAGGGGAAAATTAGATATTAGGGATCTTATTAGTATACGTGGAAGTGGGAAATGTTTGGCGCTTATGTGGCATCCATGTGGCACTTAACATATTTTTGTTAATTAGAAGGGTAAGTATGACCCAATACTTTGACGGGAAGGATCATTTTGAGCCAAAATATAGTTTAAGGGCAAATTTGAGCTATTTCCGATAGTTTTGGGGTATTTTTGAGCCTTTTCCGTTTTTTTAAATAAAAAAAACTATATTTTCGTGACTGAACCACATTAAGAAAGGAATTGATTAAAAGGCCTCGAATTTAAATTTTGAATATGGAAATAATTTCATTAAAAGTGATAAGTACATTAAAAAATAATTATGAATTCAAATTAATAACACTCTAATACGTATATACAAAATCAAATGAAAAATTAATTTATTTTATTTTTTAAAATTGTTTGGTCTTGAATGTATAGACTTTTGAAGTGAATCAAAAAATGGGGTCCATGTTTTAACTTTGCATGTAAAACTTAATGGGTTACTCGTACAAACTTAATGAAACTTATGTCGTAAGAATCAAAAGATCACTTTTAAGTTTTACTTCCTCTGTCCCAATTTATGTGGCACTTTTCGTTTTTCGAGAGTCAAACAGTTTAAGTTTGACCAGAAACTTGCGCATGAAATCTTCAAAATTTTTGAAATGAAATTTATATATTTGTAATCTACGTAAAAAGTACTATAAGCCACAATAATTAACAATTCAAAAATGTTTTAAAAATCTATGAAAAAATTACGGTCAAAGATAGACTTGTTTGAATCTCGAAATTTAAAAAGTGCCACATAAAATGGGACGGAGGGAGTAATAATTATATTGTAAAAGACATAGTAAACTTATGCTAAGCAATTAGCTCAAAGCAGTACTTTACAACTCATATCAAATAATTTAATTCCTATGAAATTTATGTCAAGCAAACTGCAAAGAGAAGTTCACTAAACTTATGTCGAGTTAAGTAGATCATAAATAAAAATATTTTAGTTCACAAACTTTTATTAAAAGAGCGGCAAAAGCAGAAATTAAAAATCATCATATTTTTTCTAAAATAAATTTAAAATCACTTTTTTAAAAAAGGTCAATGTATGCAAAAGCTTCAAAGCTAACACAAAGACTATATCAAGTTAAAATTTTAAATAATACTCTCTATATTTCATATTACTCGATCCTTATTGCGGTGGTTGCTCCACCATAAATGATTTCGTATTCCTTAAAATGGTATATATATTCAACTTTCGTATTTTTCCTTTTCTAGATGGTCACCATAACCTTACTTTTGCCTTTTGGGAACCAAACTTTATTTTCATTGTATACAATTAATTCCCTGCATCTGATAATATTCTCTCTTTAATTTGTTTCAGTCGCACCATGCATCTTATCTCCTCAAAAATATGATACATCTTCCAAGAATATTCCATCACCAATAACATCCAATGTGAGAATTTTAACACCTTTAGAATATCTAAAATTAAATTATCTGAAGCATGAACAATATAAGATGAGAGTCCAACATTAAATAATCTACAAATTAAAATAAGTTTCTAATTATTGTAATAAAAAAATTAACTGTGTAAATTTAACTCAACATCAACAACAAAAACCGATAAATAAGGATTACCTAATATAGTATGAAGACCGATAATACTCTTCTCGATTAGTATGAGAACTCAATGTAACATAAGTATATCATAGTATTTGGGTGATTATAATTTTTATTTTTGTTTTAAGCATATCATAACATCCATGATTATATTTTTTTTATCAAAGATAAAGTAGAAAAGTCAAATTAAATTATTTATAAATTTTAAAAGTTATCAAAAAACTTTTTGGAATAATAAAATGAAAATGTCGTCGCATGGACTTAAACGGATATAGTAGGTAGTCCAATTTTATTTTTTTTCTTTGTGACAACCAAAAATAATTTCAGCCGTCCAAATAATAGGTCATAAAGTGCAATTTAATACGGCACGAGGAAAAAAAAAATACTTATCACTGATCGTGTGATGAGATTTCTAGAAGATCTCGAGTTGTTAATTAGAGAATTGAGATTCAAATTTGTATTATAAAATTGTATTTAGGAAATATTATTTATTTTTGATGTATATTAAGATTTTTCGGTACGAATATAAAAAGAAAAGACAAGAATATATGATAAATCATACCTTCAATTTCATTTTCAGAGAGAGACTTATTTATTATTATTTTCAACGATAATAAAAAGTTTTGGTCTTATGCATATGTGTTGTTTAGTCGGATTTCAATACAAGTATCAAATATTGTGCATGAGAAATAAAAAAATCATACATCAAAGATATAGTTTGGTGAATTGAAATATTATTAGAAAAATAAAGTTTTTTTAATCACAAATCATTGAGAAATTTGTGCTCTAAAACATGATTTGTCACTCTGGTTCGATAATAAAATAATGGTTCTTAGGACTAAAGATTCATACAAGTAGGATTATAGGAGGAATTGTTATCTAGATGAGGCACCTTTTTCCTCATATCCTAAGTTTTGGATAAATAAAAGGACAAATTTATTCAGCCTTATAACATTTTAGGGAAAGTCTGCTCAAAGTAGCAAGTGAACAATAGGAAGAAACCTCCACACAACCACACACACACACACACACACACATATTATATATATATACCACAGAAAAAATAATATATTTGCAGAATTAGGTTTTGTTTCTTTAATTTTTGGGCATTTACAAACCACACATACTGCTTTCACTATTCCAGCTCATCTTATAATACAAATAAATATTTAAATATAACATCTTCATTTGTGGTAAATTAATTAAGATGCATGTCACTTTCATATTGTCTTTCCTAAGTTTCTTACTTATCATTTATATCCTTTCAAGAAATTAAATTATGAGAAGAAATAGACAACATAGGATTAGGAACATAAAGGAGAATTCGTTTTTTTTAAATCGTCAGAAAATAAATTATAATTATAAATAAAATATGAAGAAATAAGAATATTTTGTTAATAAGTAGTGCAAGTACGATTTTGTTACTTCCTTGATTATTCGAGGATTGTTAGCTAGTAGCACATTTCTCGAAGGGGTTGTTAGCTAGTAGCGTATTTCTCAAACATTGAAGACCACATCTCGATCTCTTTATGAATATTTCAAGAATTTATGGAATTTTCAAGATGTCTCTTAAAGAGAATAAATAACCCTTAGTATAGAGACATGAGCTGGAGTTTAGGGTAGAGTAACCGCCGAAAACCCTAATTGAAATAGAATTCGGCTGGTAGAGTTCAAATTTTTTTGATGTCTACAATATGAATCTGCCCTTTTAATTTAGCTTTAACAAATAGTTTTTCACTTTTACATGCATAGACATTTAAATTATTATAAAATCAAATAAACTAAATGTTTAGTTTCAATATAACAAATCACATGTGAAATGTACATATCCTATCCTATATATAAATTTCCACTTTACACAACTAATTTAGGGAAACATGAAAGATGATCAACAAGGTCATTTGTAATCTCTTACCACTATGATTATCTAGCTGGAATAATTATACTAACAAAAAGTGTTCTTGCACAGCTGCACTATCCCTAAAAAGAGATTTCCAATTTTGCCCATTCATTTGTAGTAACATAATAAGAGTGTCTTACCACTTTCTCCGTTTTATATTACTTGATCCATATTATTTTAACATAACTTTTATTAAAAGTGTACTTTATTAAACTAATCTAATTCTAAATTCGATTACTGTAATAAAAAAAGAAAATCTCATTTTTAGTAACTACAGAGTCAAGTAAGATGAAACGGAGCGGGCAGTATAGTACAAAGAAAAGTTAGTTTCTTTTTCAAATATTCTACTATATATGTAGTTTTACAGGCTTACAGCAATTAACCACTTATTGCCACTTCTAGTACTCTGTCGGGAGGTAAAATCAGACCAATAGCCATTCACCATTGAGTTTTGTGTGTAAAATAGAGAGATCCAAAGCAGCCAAGTTGTTTACTGTATTATTTTTTCAATTTCCTTTCCCAGCAAAATACTCCTCATGGTACCCTTTTTCTTTGTTTTTCTATGACCATGAAATTCCTGGGAATATTGGTTGGTGTAGTGATACTGGTACCTCAGAATAACAAAGTGGGTCATTCTTGATTATTGAGGTCCTACTTTCCCCACTCCCACTTGTTGTTTTTGCCCTCACCCTCACTCTTTCCAAAAATGACCACTGAACCCCTTTTTCACTTTAATTGACACATTTATTTCAACTGTACAATTAGTCTTTCTTCTTTTTGTCCATTTTCTACATCTTCATTTGTATTTTGATACCCTTTTCGTGGTTTGCTCTAGTTGTTTAAGGGATAAAGGAACAATCTTTTTTGGTTTTGTGTGTGCAGAGTGTTTTTAGGCTGAATTCTTGAATTTGTTTTCAAGATTGAGTCTTTTTGCTGCTCAGGAGGGAAGTGGTAACTGGGGTCTCTTAAGAAACGAAGTAAAGTTTGGTTCTTGGATTTGATTTGGTTAAAACGAGCTTAAACTTTGTAGTTCTTGTTATTACAGGTCTTAAGGTAAGTGATTTGTAACTGTGATTCATGATTGTAGTGGGACAATGGAGAGTGTTGAGGAATGAAAAAGTAATGAGATAGGTGGTCTCTGACTTGGGTAACCACCACCAGTGAGCTGCATTTGGAGTTGAGTTAGGCTCGGGATCCATTTATTTATAGAGAAGTTTATGGCCAGCTTTTTTGTTTCTTTAGTACTACTGCTAATTATTGTGGTTTAGTGAATACAACAATGAAGAATTTTCTTAAAAAACTTCATATTGGGTCCAATCAATCGGAGGATTCAGAAGGATCAACATCCTCCTCAAGGAGCAAGAAATTAAGTGATGTTTCATCACCTGAAAAGCATTCAAGCTCTAGAAGCTATCATGGGTCTGATAATAAACCATTTTCAGCAATTTCAGGATGGTTAAATTCAGTTACAAATAGGCATAGTCCTAGTCCTCCGTCTTCCTCAAATGGGAATAGAGGGAATAGAATGGAACATTCTGACTCTGTGAGTATTGGTGGCACTGATGCTGTTTTAGATGCTGTACAGCGTGATTCGGAGTCTAGCAGCTCGAGGGATCCTGGTGTAGAGGAGGAGTATCAAATTCAGTTAGCTCTAGAGTTGAGCGCGAAGGAAGACCCTGAGGCAGTTCAAATTGAGGCTGTTAAGCAAATCAGTTTAGGCTCTTCTGCCCCAGAGAATGCTCCTGCAGAAGTTGTAGCATATCGGTATTGGGTATGTTCGTCTCTGTCTATTTGGTTTTATTCATATCACAACTCTTGGCTTACTTTGCTCTAGGCACCTAAAGGCATGCTTAGCAAATCTGTTATCTTTTAGGTAAATATATTGTATATGGATTTTATTTCACAAAAAAAGAAGAAAAGGAAATGGCCATGTCATTTAATCCCTTATGTTCTGACTTACCTTGCTGAGATAGTCGCGTATGCATTTTGAAGTTTGTGTCTTTTTTTTTTTAAGGATTTGGTTGACCACTGCTGAACAGGCATCTACTGATTTAGTTCTTTATCAAATTCAGACTTTAGAATTCGAGCATTGTATTATAATGGTAATGGTAATTGTGCCTTGCTGTTGATTGTATTTGTCATTCCTCAAAGGTATTGGTTAGTAGATTCATTAATCCTTATACTGAATTAAGCACTTAGATTATCGGCTTTCATCTTTTAAGTCTGGGGATGGCCTCAAGCTGACTGGAGTGTGAAACTTTACTTGATCAGGATTCAATTCCCTACAAAGACTAAAAACACTAGGTGATTTCTTTGAATCTACCTAACCGTTGTTAGGTTAAATTACCTGGTACTTGTGCTGGTGGGAGGTAGAAGTACCCGGTGGAATAATCCAGCTAAGCAAAAGCTGGCCCGGCACCATTGTTGTCACAAAAAGAGATATTGAAAGAAGTAAAAAGGAAATTCGAATTGTGTCATTTAGGAGGCGTACTGTTTTCTCATGGAAGGAACACCAATACCATTACTCATATCATAAGGTCCTGGGACATGGTATAAATGAGAACCTATTGGTAACACTGATAAGTCACTGGAAATATGAGAATTCAAAATGCTGTAGTGAAGGTAGTGAGAGAAAACAAAGTTTAGCTTGACTGAGGAATTAAGTGATCAATGAGTATAAGACTTGATTGATATAGTTGAGGAGAGAGAGATGCCAAGTTCAACCCTACTGACATTATTGGACTAGAAATTTTGTAATGATAGGGATAAGCTTGAAATTGCGGGTAGGAAACACTGCCAAAGACGATATATATTTTGCCGTCTAGATATCATAGTCATTGGCTCATAGCAATGCACATATTTTCTGGTTTCTACTTTTCCATATTCCTGTCTGGTGTTTAAGTGGTTCCAATAGCTTATCCGTCTTAAACAATCAGCAAGAAGGTATATTAGACAGCTACATTATCTAAAATATGGAGGGGTTGATTTTGTGGTGTATAAGTTGCTCTATTGTTTCGTCAGATTAGTTTCTGTTTGTGCAAAAATTTCCCTTTCCTAGTCCTTATTCCTTTCTAACACATGACATATCTCATATTATAGATTTATCAATGCTTCACAGAATTACAATGCTCTAAGCTATGATGACAAGATCCTGGATGGATTTTATGATCTGTATGGTGTCCTCATGGAGTCCAATTCCTCGAAAATGCCCTCCCTCATTGATCTGCAAAGAACGGAAGTATCAGATTATATTAGTTGGGAAGCCATCCTTGTCAGTAAAGCTGCGGACTCCAAGTTGTTGAAACTTGAACAGAGAGCTCTAGAGATTGCTGTTGAGGAGAGGTCAAAACTCATGGATTTTTCAGCCAGCAGTTTGGTACATAATCTTTCTGTGCTTGTTTCTGACCACATGGGGGGCCCAGTTGTGGATCCGGAGAGCATGTTGCTTGCATGGAGAAGTATTAGTTATAATCTAAAGGCAACTCTAGGGAGTATGGTTTTGCCTCTTGGTTCTTTGACCATTGGATTGGCTCGTCATCGTGCATTGTTATTCAAGGTACTAAGCATTTTGGACTCTTAAATCTATAGCAGTATTTGATTATAATTAGTTTGTGATATCTTTTAGTTTTCTCATAAAGTAATATCCCTTGCTTATTGACAATGAAAATGCCTGAGATACCTGAATATCATAATCTCACTTCTAAAGCCTAATTTACTTGTCTAGTTGGCTAAGACTCAGAATGTATATGACTATTTAAAGAAGGGAATTCTACTCGTCGTGAAGGATGATTGGTTCTGTGGATGGCAAATGTCATATAGAAAAATAAACTCATTTAAGCAGAACGTTAGCATAGGCATGGTTCAGTTCTAATCTGAATCAACTCCAGTATTTGTCCCCTAGTTCTTGATCTTTCCAACTACTTGTCAGTATTCTGCATCTATTGCTTCTGTGATTGTACCTTATTGTTCTCTTTGATCCTTTTCGTAGATAGCAATCAATTCTGTCTTCACGATATTACTTGTCCATAGTTTTTATTTTGGTTTGATGCATTAGTCATTTCAATGGTGCTTTTCTTTGTCAATCTGCTAATCATCACTATTATTTTTATTTTAGGTACTTGCTAATGGTTAGCCTTACCCTTTCATTTGCTATGCTTTGATTATAACATCACATTTTTAAAAATTTTTTTTGCTTCTGAAAATTATTTAGGTTTTAGCTGATAGTGTGGGGATTCCTTGTCGATTAGTAAAAGGAAAGCAGTATACAGGTTCAGATGATGTTGCAATGAACTATGTAAAAATCGATGGAAGGTTGCTGCTATTCACTTTACCTTCTTTCCTTGATGCTATAGATGCAATCTTTTTCTTTTATGTTCTCTCAGGTGGGGTATACATATTGAAACTTGGTCAGAATTTTCACTTTTCTTGGATATTCTTCCTTGGTTGGTTTGCATTGCACAAATACACCTTGTGGCTTAGTCAGAGCAAGCATCGGCCTTATCAAACATGAAATGTAGTAACAAAGGGCCAAGGTAGGAGCTACTTAAGGCACATCACACATTGCTTAACGAGAAAAGGCGCAGACTGAAAAAGAAAGATTTACATAATTGAAAAGAAAAACTATAAACACAAACACCAGCAATATTAGTAAGAAACTTGAATAGGAAGTGCAATGTAGTGAAAAACATGTCAATCAAAGTAAATATCAATCTTAAGTTCCTGATCAAATGCAAGATACCTTTTTAAGTTTCTCACTAGCGACTAGTTTTCTTATTGATAATTCTAGAGTTCTGAGTTCCTATTCATAATTGCTAAAGTGCTCATTTGTAAAGTTTCCTTAATAATTAATATATTTTCTCGCAAGCTACATCTACTGTTTTGCACCAGGCCTCTGAGGCTCATAAACTAACATAAACTTTGAAAAAGATGTTGGTTGGCTGGTTTATGGCGCATACCTTAGTGCTTGCACTAGACGATCACTCGCCAGGCATTCTGTGCAGCTTGCCCTGCATCTCACTTAAGGGCTTAAGCACCCCTCAAGAATGTCTTTGACAACAATGACAAGCATACTGTTCAAATTTCTAGATTAAATTCTTGAAAAGTTTGTTTTGTTGAGCTGATAAAGCATTTCAAGAAAATATGTATAGTAATTAATTTGGACTATGAATTGATTTTTCTAATTTCCTTCACAATTTACAGCATTTTACGGTCTTAAATTGGTGCTGTTGTTTGTATGCTGCAGAGATTTGTTGATACCTTGTTTGGGATAAATTTTTGCTGGAATAATTTCTTCTGCTGGAATTATCTTATTTTATTTACAAATTAGATGATACATTTGCAGGGAGTATATTGTCGATTTGATGGCAGCCCCCGGAACACTTATTCCATCTGACACATCTGGAGTACATGGAGACTATGAAGAATCTATTCTCTCCATCAGTCCATCCTCCAAAGATGTTGATTCTCATCCAGGTTCCTATAGTAGTGGGATTGCTTCTTCATTGGGAGATCATTCAGACTATGAAACGGCAGACAAGAGATCCAGGTTTGCGGAAAGCACTAGTGCAGGAAATGAATCTCCCTCTTCTGGTAATTCAGAACTGCAGGTAAAAGGGGAGAAAGAATTTTATAATACCTTCCATGATTTTACAAAGGCTCCCAGTCCTAAGGAGCAAGGACAGGAAACTTCTTCTAGAGCTGGGCATGCAAGATCTGCTTTTACACATGCAAGATCTCCTTCCTGGACAGAAGGTGTTAGCTCCCCAGCTGCACACAAATTGAAAGTAAAGGATGCTTCGCAATACATGATTGATGCTGCCAAAGAAAATCCACAGCTAGCTCAAAAACTGCACACTGTTTTACTTGAGAGTGGAGTTATTGCACCACCAAACCTGTTCGCTGAGATCTATCCAGAACAACTAGACGTATCTCATATAGAAGGAAAATCCAGGCTAGAGGAAAGAGATGAGTTCCAGAAAGTCAGGGGTCAATCTGATAAGAATCGAGCCCGCTTCTTACCCCCTCTGCCTTATCACAGTCCATACTCTAAGGGAAATGCACGTGGATCATTGGAACCTCAGCCAGATGTGAGAGAAGTTGGTGAACAGCAAGTTTCTAGACAGTCTGAAGTAGCTCCACCGAAACATATGAAAAAAATTCCTGTTGCTGCTGCTGCCGCCGCCGCCGCAGCTGCTGTTGCCTCTTCGATGGTAGTTGTTGCAGCCAAGACTAGCCCTCACGGGGACCTCCCCGTAGCAGCTGCTGCCACTGCCACAGCTGCAGCAGTGGCAGCAACAACTGCAGCAGTCAGTAAGCAATATGAGGCACAAGGAGGTATGTCCAACTTGTTAACGAATTTGTTGTTCCTTCTTGGTAACAAAATGAAAGCTTGGAGATATGTGCCATTGTCCAGTTAATCTGCTGTCTTTCTTAATCGTATAGACTGTGAAAGAGTTGATGGAGATGCAGATACTGCTGTTTATGAGCAACAGAGAAGTGGCCATCAAGAGCATGAGGCAGCAGGAACAAATTCAGAGGGTGAAAGGATGTCAGATAAGTCAACCGGTAATGATAGTGCTAAATCAGATGTGATACTTGATGATGTAGCAGATTGTGAGATTCCGTGGGAGGATATTGCCTTGGGTGAGCGTATCGGACTTGGTATGACCTGCATTGTGTTACAGACCTGAAGGTTCTTTAAAGTAGGTGATTTAGACTCTGTAATCTGACACTTCTCATAATTTCTATGTTCTAGGATCTTATGGAGAGGTCTATCGTGGAGAGTGGCATGGAACTGTAAGTTCATTATCCTTGTGTCAGTTAGGTTTCTTCTTATGTATCTTGGGGTTGGTCTAAAGAAGTTAAGTGACATCTTTGTCCTTCCTGCATTAAAAGGCCAAGCTTTCTTTTTTATCTATCTAAATAACTAGATCGATTGGAACTTAAATCTAATTGATTTGAGTTGTAGATCAAATCTTTAAGAACTTAATAATGAGAAGATTCCTTGTTCTTTTTGCAACTTAGTAATGTCTGTGATTATTTCTCATAATTTGCTAAAATGAAAAAGAAGAATGAGTCTGTTTATTGCCATGGCTTCTTCACTCCCGTTATTTTCTTTTTTCGAACTGTAGCCAAGGGTCTATCGATAACAGTGTCTCCACCTTCCAAGGTAGGGGTATGGTTTGCATATACACTACCCTCCTCGGACCCCACTTGTGGGATTACACTGGGTTGTGTATGTTTATATATGGAAAATAAGAATGAGTCTGTTGTAGGCATACTTTGTTATCTTGGTTTAATCTATATAATGCATATTTGTCAAAATCTGTCATAAACTTGTTGAAGTGAATATACAATCTGTAACATCTGCTTGTTTCCCTCTTCTTTTTCATAAATTTTGGGGAGTCTCATGCCACTTTTGAAAACTCCTTTGTGAACCACTTTTCCATTACATTCTAGACACTGTTTAGTGTTTACACTTGATGGTTGGCTTGAATTTCTGTACTTCAAATCTGATGTGATGATGTCTCTGCTAATTTAACTGCCGAGTTATTTGCTGAAGATGTCTGGTTCTGGGTCAAAACATTTGTTGCATACACGTAATATTTTACCATAGCTTCTCATATTCATTCATTAATTACTGTCATCAACTATAAATGGGAACACATAAATTGCACTTAAGAATTCCTTATTTTCTTCAACTTGAGTTAAGACAAATATATTAAGCCTTCTTATTTTCAGGAAGTTGCTGTAAAGAAGTTCCTGGATCAAGATATAACTGGTGAATCCCTTGAGGAGTTCAGAAGTGAGGTATTACCCTTCTTGACAAACATAGGCCATTATCAGTGTTCTTAAAGAGTATAATCTCTGTAACTATTATCATCTCCTCAGAGATCTTACTCTTGAACAAATTTTTAAAACTGATGGCAAAATCTTGAAAGAAGTTATTGTTTTCATCAAATTTATCAGAAAAATAGACAACTTGTCACTTTTTTCCTAACTCGTACCTGATGATACATAGGTATTTAGTGAAATCAAGACATATCATTAAACCTGTTGGTTTGTAGTTCTGCTTTTCCTGATCATTATAATAATCTCCTATGGGGTTTTCTTGCTGTAACACGGTGGTAACAAATTATCAATACATATTATATAGCACAACATGTGTTCATTTTTAACAGTTCTGCCCCATTATTACCGAAGCTGGTAACATTTTGGTTCCTGAGGTAATTTGGGTTTAAATCATTTTTTAGACGAGATGATTCAGCCAGAAATTACCACTTTTTACTATATATCATGGTGATATAGTTATTTATTTTATCAGTTCTGCTGCATTATTAACAAAGCCCGTAAAAGTTTTCATGAGATTTGCTTTCTGAAGGCTGTAGCAGAAGATATTGCTTGCATAATCCATTTTAATCAGTTTCTGACACTACAATCCAGTTTCCCCTAGTTGTGATGATAGCATCACAGTGCTTCATCTTCTGATGTGTTGCTTAGCCTAACTTCTGGATTACAATTTGATTTGTATTCTCTATATTCATCTGTGGTTTGCAAGGTGCGGATCATGAAAAGGCTCAGACATCCAAATGTTGTTCTATTCATGGGAGCTGTTACTCGTTCTCCACATCTTTCAATTGTTACTGAGTTTCTTCATAGGTATGTTAAAAGCTATGGGCAGAAATTTATGGATAATATAAAATATACTTCACTTTTATGGTCATCAGTTAATTTGAAGTGGCTGTTGTATGTTAACTTGGAAATCTGAACTAAAACTTGGTAATGATTACTTGAATTCAAAATATTTTTTTGATTTGCAGAGGTAGTTTGTACAGATTAATCCATCGACCCAACAATCAGCTAGATGAGCGCAGGAGGTTGAGGATGGCTCTTGATGCTGTATGCTCGACTTTTTCATTTATAATTTCTCCATTTGTTCAAGCCTTTTGTTTTAGTTTGTGACTTTCTGGTGAATGTGCTGTACTGAACTAACAGGCTCGAGGGATGAACTATCTACACAACTGCACTCCCATGATAGTTCATCGAGATTTGAAGTCTCCAAATCTCCTTGTAGATAAGAACTGGGTTGTGAAGGTGAACTTCCTTTAACTCTTAACTCTAGGGAGTTTGCAGCTTGCTTTTCACTTAGAATCCATGTGATATGTTTTGATTTTTCTGACTCTAGGTATGTGATTTTGGACTGTCAAGAATGAAGCACAGCACATTTCTTTCTTCTAGGTCGACTGCTGGGACGGTAAGCAGGACGGTTGAAGTCTAATGCTTTTTCTGTATGATTGTCAATAAACATGCTCCTTAATTAGTACATTCTTAGATCTGTTTGTCTTGCTAATATAGTTGGACATCTAATGATGGTTGATATTTCTTTTCTATTTATTAGTAGTAACACCAATATCCATTAGATATGTGGAGGTGTAGCATGTGATGTTTTTTCTTTTTGAGTTAACTTTACACGCAAGGTATAAAATTTTGGTTATATGGTGCAAATTGGGCACTTTTTTACTTTTTATGCTTGTTTAAGGATCTTTTAAGTGTTCCGTCATATTTTGAAGTGTGAAACATTTGGTTGTTTTCTATGCTTGCTATATTTAGTGGTTTTCCACATCCGATCTCATAATTCCCTGAGTCATTTTGTTTCTCAGGCAGAGTGGATGGCCCCAGAAGTGCTGAGAAATGAACCTTCAAATGAAAAGTATGTCTGATAACCATATTACCCAACTGAAAAATGTGGAATAATGATGCAGTAGAGTGATTATAGACTGCAAAAAATTAGAACTTTCTGGTCAATATAGGGTGACAGTTTCACAAATAGATTCATTCAGTGGCTTTTGGTATATGATTGATGTTGTTGGATTATCAATTGTCCCCTGCAGATGTGATGTATTTAGCTTTGGTGTCATACTATGGGAGCTTTGTACTTTACAGCAACCATGGGGAGGAATGAATCCAATGCAAGTCGTTGGTGCTGTGGGGTTTCAGCACCGCCGTCTTGACATTCCAGATGACATGGATCCAGCTATTGCAGACATTATCAGGAAATGCTGGCAAACGTGAGTTTCTGTGGTGTTTCAGTCTTGAAGTCACTTTACTTTCTATGTTTGCTCAGACTCTTCAAAAATACTGTCGGGGGTGTGTTGGATCCTCAAAAGTTATGCATTTTTGGAGGGTCCAAGCAACACAGACGACTTGTAGATTCTTCGTTATCTTCCGTTCTTCACTTCTAAATTTTGGTCAGGCCACCTGCTGGTTACAATACAACAGAATGGTTCATTTAGCTGACCTCAACTAATTCGTGATTGAAGCATAGTTGGTTGAATGATTGATTGTGTTTTTTTTGTACATGCAGAGATCCAAAGTTACGGCCTTCATTTGCTGAGATAATGGCTGCTCTGAAACCACTACAAAAGCCTATTAGTAGTTCACATGCACCAAAACCACCAGTTGCCAGAGGTCAGCCATCGCGAATCATAGAAGATCCATCCGCGGAGCAGGGTTAGTACTGAAGAACGTAAATAGACGTATTTTTTGTTGGATAAGATAGGTCCAAATTTGAGCTCAAGAAGTTGAAGGAAGACATCAAAGAACCTGACAATCACATAATACTTCATATTTAAGCCAAATTGTCATTCTTTTGTTTCATCCTTTCAGTATTTTTAGCAGTGTTTCCCCACTTCTCAAAATTGTGTATCTGCCCTTCCCTTGTGTATTCATGTTTGATTCTCTCTTTTGTAATTAAAAAAAGAAAGAAAGAAAGAAAGAATTGCTTAAAAGAAGCTCAAGCTCTTTTATTTATGTTTTAGGTCAACATTTGTATTTTGTACCTATTATTGAAACATTTGCAAATATAGCTCTTGAGACGAACAAACATTAGACTATATTCAAGATCTAAACTTTATGAATTCAATTTTAAGTGTCTTAGCATTGAGCTCATTCTATTTTTATAGTCATGCGTTCATATATACTATCTACTACATTATTCATGGATTGTTACACAAAATTATACTCCACAATAAAAGTAGTGGATTCAGTTGAACTCAGTACTCATACACTTCTGAGACAATTGTCTAACATCTATGAAATTATAGATTATAATCTAATGTTTTCTAATACTATGAGAAAAAAAACCATTTACTAAATAGCCGCCCCTTGACTTGTATTACATATCATTTGAAGGAAGAATCAAAATTGATATACTAGCTAGGTTGATAAACAAGAAAGGAACAAAAGTGTCAGTCAAAAGGTTGAAACATTCGACGACAAAATCCTACACCACACAAAAACCAGAGGACAATACTAGTGGTGACGTAGTACATATTCAGAATATGGTCAAATATAGTATAGTACTAAGCCTTTCATTTTATTAAATAAATAACATAGAGAAAGGAATTTTGTGTGAATGGGGACAGTTATCGACTCCCATTTCTTGGGCCTAACAGCCATTGTTACAGTAAGTAAAATCACCTCTTATTTTTTTGCTTTCTTTATTATTTCTTTCTTTCTCACAATTCACAAACAAAAAATGATTGTTGCAGGTGGTTTACCAATTAATCTTTTTTATAATCACAGCACTCCTCAAATTTGATAAAGTCACAGACTTCGCAGGTAACAACTTACTCTTATTTCCCTTCACTTCTTGTCAAAATTTTGTATATCTAAATTCACAATTAGATTTATACATATTTAATAAATTTCTTAATACATACTTACAATGTGAACCCATAAATTATAAGCTAGCACCGCCCCGGACTGAGTTAAGGATTCCCCATCATAGGCTTAGTACATATAGTCAATCCCTTAAACTTTGGAGAAAATTTCATTTAGACACTAGAACACCTCAACTTCTAATGAAATGTTTCAATTAGACACTTTATAAAATATGTTACTAGTATTTTCTTAGTTGTACACATCAATCTGAAGTAGAAAATGTCTGGGGTTTTACCTCTAGGTAAATGTGTATATGTAAAAGAAATGACATATTTTATGGGGTCAAGTTAACAACCTAGCTAATAGACGAATGAGAACACATGCAAATATCAAAATTTGAATCGAAAATGTCTAGTTGAAGCACTTCAGTAGGAGTTGAGATGTTCAACTGAAACATGATCACTTGCGTGTATAAATGGAATATACAGACAAGTTTAAGTGGTTGGTTATGTATTAAGCCTTTACATAACCAGTTTTGTTATATTCGCGGTTCAAAAATGGTACTGCTAAAAGCAGACAAATCATGAACCCTGATCTTTGACTTTTACTAGTAACTTAGTAATACATTTATTAACACTACTGTGTGTCATTTTTTTCATCTGGATACAGGAGGTACAAATTTCATTGTGCTTGCATTATTAACTTTGATACTAAAGGGTTCATGGAATTTTTATCTGATTTAACAGTGTTGAATTTGGTTCAAGTTACTTTTGGTGTGTGTTAAGTAATTTCATAAAGGACTTTGCCAGTACTTACTCTTTGTCACATGAGAATTTTGCCTTCAACTAGCACTTCCATGCTTCACTTTGAGAATTGCTTGTTCTAAAGAAGTCTGTTTTATAAGTTTTGCTGCATATGTTGGTGGCATTTTGGGCATAATTGGATCAAGAATGAGCTTAATTACATAATAAAACGTGCCCATAAGTTTATAGCTGAGTTAAAGAGGCGGATCAAAAATTTGAAGTCTATTCTTTCAGGTGGTTTTGTCTGTGTTTGTCGTGATATGGGGCCTTCGACTGGGGCTATTTCTATTAATGAGGTAAAAAACACCTATCTATTATATGGCATATGTATGCTAGTTTGAGAAAGGGACTATTGCTCTTTTCATATTAGATCCTTGTTACTGCCTCTTAAGATTTTCCTTTTCTGTTCTATTCAGGATATTACAATGGGGCGAGGATAGACGTTTTGATGATAAGCGTGATAATCTGGGGAAACTGGCAATATTTTGGCTATTTCAGGTTCATTTTCCTTTCCCAAACCATTATACCACATTATCTTGCATATCGTGGGCTTATGCTTACGGCAAGATAAGATTTTTACAGTTTAATTTGTATTACAGGCAATCTGGGTGTGGACTAATGTAACACCTCTATATATCGATCTTGAATTCTTCATACTTGAAGCTTGCAAATACATATTTAGTTTCCAAATAGAAACGATGCAAAGTCTCAGAAGAAGTGAGATTGCAGAAAAATTGACGAATCCTTGAAGCTCCTCTGGCAAACATGTTGGCGGTTTGAATGCAACGTAACACATGAAACTGATTACAAATATTTCAACGAACAAAAAAAAGACGATCGTCAAAATTTTAAGACAATCTTGAATAATTAGACAACAACGTCCTGCCATAGTTAATTTTTAATTCTTGAGATTATTTATTTTGAGGGATTTTGTTCGTAGGAGAATCGTGAAAATTTTAAGACTTAAGGGCCATATTTTATAGTTGCAGAAATAATGGATTCCTATGCGTATACTAATACTAATAATAATAATATATCAGATAATGATCACAACTAGGATAGTATAAGAGGAAAATATATGATAACAAGTATTACAAAAATTAATGATTAATAACTTCTAAAATACATTCGGTAAACTTTTTTTTTAATTAAAATATATGATACTCCTAAGAGGTATTAGAATTTAGGAGAACTAATGAACTATAATTATGGAGTACTAAAATATATGATAAGAAGAAAAATGTATTTTAAATATTAAGGAGTCTTAATATAAATTAAGAGTTTTCTAAAATTTTAATCTCTGTCATCAATATATCATTTTATTATATTCTTAAGTTATTTGTTATTAGAAAAGATCCGAAAAAAGTTAGCAAAATAATAATGTTTTTCTTTTATATTCTATCGTTTTTTAATTATTTTAAAAAAAAACATTGTTCTTCATTATTATTTTCTAATGTGATATTATATTTACAGAAGTTAAGTTGGATGAAAAAGTTAAATATAACATAAATATATCAATTTATATAAAATTGTGCATTATAACAAATTATTAATTCAAAATAAATGTTATAGCTACAGTTTCATTTAATTCTAATTCATAGTGAGGGAGACTGTATATTCAAATACAAATTTGTATTTGTATAAAGCGAAAGAGAGATTTGTATACAAATACCGATGTTTTAACTCGATTCATGAATTGTATATTAACTCAATTCAATTGTATACAAATTCAAATTTTATGTAAATGTATAAACACAATTATTGATTCATATACAATAATAGTGACATATATACAATTATCTAACCGATATACATATACAGTTCACCTCTCTCCACTCTCTGGCCTCTCTCACTCGCCTCTCTCCTAATCTCGCTCACCACTCTTGCCTAACAGAAAGAACATATACATATACAAACATAATTTTCATAGACATAGACGTCTGATGTATACAAATTAAATGCGATTTTTACAAATCAGATGCTCCATAACAGCAAACCTATAGCTATAAAGCGTTAATATGATTTTTATGTTTGTAATTCCTAAAATTTAATTTATATATACTACACATAATGTAAAGCTAGCTAGATGACAGTTTCCTTTTATATATGCTCATAAATCATGTAGCAATGTTGTTTGTTTTTCCTTTACCTTACTAATTAGAATGTGTTTTTACATATCAATATCAATATCTGATAGTGAGTTATTATGTTTAGAATGTGTTTTCACGTATCAATACCGTATTAATTAGAATGTGTTTTTATGTATCAATATCAATAACTGATAGTGAGTTATTATTGTTTAGAATGTGTTTTCACGTATCAATACGTGTATCAATACAAATATGTGATAGTGAGTATTATACTATTTTATCTTAATGATTAGATGCTATTTTTTTTTAAAAAATTGTACTTATTGATATAGCGTGCTTAATAATTTTATATGTATATGTTTTTTTCTATGACTAGCTGAAGTATATAAAGTAATCTGCTGCATGTGTTAATTAAGCAAAATATAATTGATTATATTTAAGTGATTTAATGAAGTAAAATATATATTAATTAATTATGATTAAATAACATAATTTTATATCTAAATACGTGACATAAACATAATAATTTGATATAAATATTTCAGTAAATATTATCCGTAGAAACTCCAAATTTTACATATGCGTACGTAAGTAATCCAGAAAACCTCAAAAAAAAAAAAAAAAAATCTCACACAAACTACTACATATAAATAAAAAATAAACCTACTAAAATCATAAGAAACAAGGTAAAAACCGGTACTGATCACCCATATTTCCATCAACAAACCGAATGCCTCAATACTAACTGCCATACCTAAGTATTAATCGTTGATAAAGAATCATCTTTGTTAGGAAGCGCTTGAGACTTAAAAGGATCATATTTTATAGTTGTAGCAATAATGGATTCCTATACAAATTCGGATTCAATTAATATTGATGTTAATAAACATGAATCCTTACTATATGAGGTATGTAATTCATGTTATATATCATCATACCAAATTAAATATTGTAAACTCTTTATCTACTTAATATTTTTGTTAGTCTTTCCTAAGGCTTATTTCTTAAATTCATTGCTATCTCGAATTCTTGATCCAACAGATTACAAATTATATTTACTAGGTGTATATGCTATTTAGTATAAAAATCTCGTGAAATCAAAGATGAGTTAAAAAATTACTACTATAACAATAAGGGAGCTAAGCTTAATATTATAAATTAAGTGGGAGGCTGTTGTGAGGTCAAACTTCAAAGAATTTCTCTGAAATTGTATGTGCAAATAATTTATAGTATTATATTTTAAAAGTTATGCACCCGCTTATTGAGTTTATAAAAATGGTGAACTATTTATAAAATATTTATAAACAAATCTTTATATGATATTAATTTGAAATGTATAGGGACTTTATTGATATTATTTTTTAATAATTTTGTTTGATATAATTTTATTGATTGAGGTAGACACACGTGTTATGCATGTACACTAACTAGTACTGTATTAAAAGCATGAAGTAATGACTTGATCGACTCTGTCAGTTATGAATAGGTCCTATGGTATAGGAAAATAATTTGGGTCAAAAAACTTTACGGATAGTAATTGGATTTTTTTTTGGCTAAGTCAGCCTTAGATGGAATTTGGGCTAGGTTAGGTCTAAGACAAGAGTGGGGTCTTGTTTTGAGATTGGACTGATTATACTTGTAGCAAAGACATTAACGAATTCATAAGGTCTTTCGAAATCGAATTCGGATAAGTAGAACTTTCAAAATTTAACTTGGTGTGAAAGGTATCATGAGTTGGAGCGTCAAGGGAAGAGTTTGTGTTGTAAAAAGGGCCTATTTTTGGATGTTGAGCCGCAGAAAATTCTTCGACTGCTATTGCAGACAGCTTCTCACAAAAATAAACTTTGCAAAAACAAAAACGTATTAAATTTTAGGGATAATTTCAGAGACCTCCCTCTAGGTTTCGCTCTATAACACTTACCTTCCTTATTTTCATTTTCTTGTAACCATTCTTTAAATCTATTTAAAATAAATAAATAAATTTAGATTTGACAATTTTACCTTTCTATATATTAATTTCTTCATATTAATAAATATTATATATAAAAAAACTCATTTAACAAATACTTTAAAAATAAATCAGCACAAATAAATTTTCTTAAGAATTAAAAGTCCTCTTCTCTTCAAACTTCCACCTTATCAGTCTTGTTCAATTTTTCTCCATTCTTCCGGAAAGAGCAGCTTCCATTTAAGGAGAGTTAGGAGGTTGGGTAGGACGTTGAGTAGTTGTGGGTATTTAGAGAAAATGATGATATCACTACTGCAATCAACAATTGTGTCGTCACTTTAGAAATTACAAATTTAATTGCTTTGAGAAACTAACAGCTTCCACTCATGCAAGCTTAGATCTAATATTCAACGATTTATCTCTATTTTTTGGATCATTTTTTTTCTTAGCTTGTGAAAATGTTTAACTAGAACAAAATCTGATCGTATTTATCGGATTTCTCTCTTGGGGAGTTCATTTTTATCTTCGATTTGAAGAAATTGTTGCCGGAAATGATGGGTTATTGTGGGGGAAAAAATCATCAGTGAATTGGTAAAGGTGAAATGAAGATGAAGAGTTAATATTTGGTGAAAATGGTGAGTCAGCTTGAATGAAGACTTTAATCTTTGTTTGATAAAAAAACATGTGGGTATATATATATATATGTTAATGTATTTGTGCTGATTTACTTTTTAAAGTATTTGTTAAATGAGTTGTTATTTTTAGGGCAAACCACATAAATCCCACTAGTTTGGGTCTTAATTATTAAGATTCCCAATAGTTTCAAATATTACTTTATGTACCATATTTTATGCTTAGGATACACGAGTCTAAATCCATGAGATACATGTATTTGTCGAATTTTAAAATTGAGATACAAAATTTATTTATTTAAATTAATTGGTTGGAACTGAATTCCTTAATTAAAGGAGTAATTGAGGATTTTCAAAATACATAGATAATTAATTTCATTTTGTTATTCTTCGAAATAGTAAATTCATTAATATTATTAATATAAGATAAAAACATGTATATCTTGGTAATGCAATTTGATTAATTTCAAATTATTACTCTTAAATTAATTAATTTGATGTATCTATTATCAATATATGATGTATCCAACAAACTAAACACTTAGATACATGAGCGTCCTGCAAGTACATTCATATGTATCATAGAAGTATCTAGCATTAATTTCATGTATTTGTTATAGGTATCTAGTATTAATTTTATGTATCTCTCTCTCTCTCTCTCTCTCTCTCTCTATATATATATATATATATATATGTATATATATATAATATTAATTTCATGTATCTTTTATATGTATCTAGTATTAATTTGATGTATCAAGTATCAATTGCATATGTTATATCCAAAAACATGTATCTCGAATACATGGTAAGCATATACATCTAATTATCTGTATCTAAATATGGAATATACAAAAAGAAGAAGCATATACATCTAATTATGTGTATTTAAATTTCGTACGTTATATCCAAAAACATGTATCTCGAATACGTAATAAGCATATACATTTAATTATGTGTATCTAAATATGAAATGTAGCTGAAACACATGAATTTAGGAACAAATCAAAACTGTAGAGTATCTGTCGTATCATTAATATCATCATGTTGTTAAAAATCATGTATCCGAAATTTAATGGTAGATACATATACATGATCAGACATCCCATTACTAAAAATACAGCTCAGATCTTAATTAAGATTACTACTTATTGGATACACATGTTTTAAGGGCTATATCAAAGTAATATTGGTACTATCAAATCCATGTCATGGTAACCAAAGAAAGCCTTAGAAGAACACCAGCAAACATAAACTCTCTACAATACTCCCTTTGATCCTTTTGCGTTGTGGCATAACATAGTCAAAACTAAGATCCATTTCTTCCGGAGACAAACAATCAAGACCCACCCTGAATTAAAGTTTTCTCTGTAGCAGTTACTTTGATTTGATCTAGTTATAAATGAACAATACAAAATAATATTTGGGTTCAGGAGAATTTGTCGGCCATGGTGATGATATCTTGAGAAGAAGAGAGTAGATTAGCTATTGTTGGAATGAAATTGTACGATGAAATTCTTGAATCATAAAGGAGGAGACATAATTGAGTGATAAATATGGGAGGGGAGAATTAAGAGATAGTGGTTGATTTGGAGTGAAAGAGTTAATTAAGCAGATAATTAATCAATCCTAATTTTAAGGTATGTAGGTATCTAATAATCTAATTGTATCTTCAAATAATATATTAATATATGATATAAAATATTAAAAGTGGTAATATGTGTAATTGTTTGAAAGTTATATATAATATTCATTAATATGAAGAAATTAATATATAGAAGGGTAAAATTGTCAAATCTAAATTTATTTATATTTATTTTAAATAGTTTTAAAGAATGGTTACAAGAAAATGAAAATAAGGGAGGTAGACGTAATATCGTAAACCACGGGGGATGTGAGTGTTATAGAACGAAACCTGGAGGGAGGTCTCTGAAATTATCCAAAATTAACTCTTCCACAATTTGAACGCTGAAATAAAATAAAAGTGATAAACTATTATATAAAAATCAAGTAAACCAACAAAAATATTAAAGCAAATTAATTTATCTAAAAAAAAAAAAAGTTAAAAGTAACATCACTAATCTTCTTCTCTATGGATCTCCAATTCTTGATTCTTGAAGCTATGCAAATATAAGATTAAGTGAAGGACTCCTTCAAATAATTGCTTCACAACCTCAAGGCAAGGACACACACTCAGTGTAACTATAATAATTTTGAAGAGTAAACAAGTTGGCGGTTTGAATGAAACGTACAAAATATAACTGAACAGAAATAGTTTAATAAAAGCTAACGCATGCTTGAACACGTCCTGCCATACCTAATTATTAATTATTGACAACTGAGATTAGATAGAGAGTCGTCTTTGTTAGGAAGAATTGTAAAATCTTAAAAGAGTCATATTTTATAGTTGTAGCAATAATGGATTCCTATACAAATTCGGATTCAATTTATTAAACCAAACCTCTATATTTTAGGACTCACGCCTCAATTGGATATGTAAGAATTTTCTTTTGTTTATACTAACAATTAATTAGCTCAAAAGCAATAAATTAAAAAACAATTTTGTAATTTATCTTCTAAAGTATATAGTAAATGTAATTTATCTTCTACACTTTGGCAATGTAATTGGATATGTAGATTTTGGAATGATTCTGTTGTAGTAGCTGATATTTAGCTTTGTACGTTTTAAAATCGTTATCATTTTTTAGTAATGTTATTCTTCTTATATATAGTTTTATTGATTAATGTGAAACACATGTCCACAACACGTACTCTAAACTAGTGAATTATTAAACACGTGAACAAGGAATATAATTGTTGTTGGCTCTACTTTTGGTCCTTAATCATTGGAAATCTTAGGGAAAATATTCAGTCACAAGATTGTAGGGAAACTCTCCTTAAAGATAATTTATTCGGTATAGGTGTATAAATTAAGAGCACAAAAACTGACAAAAAATTGATAAAAATGAAAACTATCATAATAAAGGAGGATAAATTTATGTATTTTTGATATCTTTTCTACACAAAAAGAAAAACTTATTAGTATCTGTAGATGAATTATATACCGTAGTATGGTCAAAGAGCTCCAACGATCCAAATAAGAATAATGGACTATTAATAAAATTAAGAGGAATAATGTCCAAGTAACGAATCTGTTACAATTGGAAAAATTAACGTTTTGACATTATGTTAGAAAAATGGTCAAACAAAGGCTATTCAAGGAAGGGATAATAAAGTCCAAAAGTTCTCATAAAGAAAGCCATAAAGGCTAATTAAATGCAAGAATATAAAAAGAATATAGTTGAGATACTATTATTGTTTTTCCAACATTAATTATGCGTTTAATAATTCACAAATTAAAAATACTACTTATTACTGCTTCCGTCCACTTTTAATTGACTTAGTTTCTTTTTTTATAGTCAAACGATAATAACTTTTGACTAATATTTTATGATTATTTTTTTCATCATATTGATATGCAAAAAATTGGAATTTATAGTACTTTTTAGAGCTGTCAATATGGGCTAGCCCATCCCATCCGGGCTAACCCATACATGCTTTGACATTTTATGGGCCAGGCCAGGCTAGCCCATTTTTGGTGTGGGCCAGAAAACGATCGGCCCAACCCACAAGTATGTGGGCTACAGGTTTGCCGGGCCAGCCCACTTTTTTAAAAGTTATATATTTCTTTATAATTATTAAATTAAATTATAAATTATAATTTAAAAATATTATCATAAATATCGACAAAGCAATATTACATGGTGTTAATGTTACTACTTGTTAATCAAATCCACAAATAAAATTATTTTTATAATATTTATTAAGTTTTTTTTCAAGTAAAAGTATAAATATCTAAATAGAAATATTA
>JAJOOR010003958.1:0-28179 GCA_036250505.1 Solanum acaule | reverse complement strand
CAAAATAAATGATTTGTGAAAAGACCAAAATGCCCTTAAATTTCCGGACGGACTCCCTGCCAACTGCCCAACTTTCAAAGGGCATAACTCGCTCATACGAACTCGAAATCGAGCAAACTCGGTGGCGTTGGAAAGATCGTTCCAAGGGATTTCCAAAGATAACTGGAACTACTCCTGGCTCATCCTGAGCTAGGAGTTATGACTGCTCAAAGTTGGCCAAAAACTCACTAATTTCTACACTTAGCCAAATTTCCAGATTTTGAACTTAGCCAAATTTCCAGATTCTAAACTTTTTCCAAAAGTGACGACTTCCAATTTCAAGCTTCTTCATATTCATTTTAAATTGTCGGATGTTATAGGTGGGTTGTGCAAGATCCACATTAGTGACTTTAAAGCGTCTTCACGCGCTCAAACGACATGAGATCACTTTTGATTCCACATCAGCCAACGGTGTTTAAAAGGAACAAATTATGGGTGGTTCAATGATTCAGTAGGAAAATGGCATAGTTGAGGTACCTGAGGGGAGAAACCCAACAAGTTTAGGGATCTGTTTATGAGTTCGGCCTTAAAAATATATAATGCTTATAGATCTGCTACTCTTCCAACTGGATTTGAATGACTATTATTAATTATCCAAAGCAATTGGATCATCAAATATAACTGAATCTCCAAAATAATTTTAAACAACCTATCAAATCTAAGAATTGATCTCCATTGATGGGAGCTTAGATCTTCTTGTAATGAGAAGAAGAAGAGAAATTGGAGAACTGATGCAATGTGAGCTGTGATTTCTGAGAATCAAAACTAAACTGCATTCAATGATAGAAGTGTGTATATATACAATTATGAAATATCTATTCGGCTAACTGACTAATTTGACAGCTAATCAATCCAGCTAATAGTAATCAATAACTTTCTCTAACTAACTCTATCAGTAACTAACTATGACTCAGCATTACAAGATAAATATCTTGGCTCAACACCCCCCCTCAAGGTGGAAGTGAGGGGATCACTGTCAGCTTGCTAAGGACTGATATGTGTTTAATACCAGTGAGAGCTTTGGTCAAAATATCAGCCAACTGTTGTCCAGTTCCAATGTGATGAAGAGAAATCAGTCCTTCATGAAGCTTAGTCCTGACAAAATGGCAGTCCACTTCTATATGCTTGGTCCTTTCGTGAAACACATGATTTCTAGCAATGTGCAAAGCTGATTGACTGTCACAGTAAACAGAAATTTGAGTTGGAAAAGGGATGGCAAACTCAATAAACAATCTGCTCAACCATACCAGCTCCCCTACCACTTTTCTCAGTGCTCTATATTCTGCTTCGGTTGATGAAAGGGAAATTGTTTCTTGCTTCTTGGATTTCCAACTAATGGGACTGTCCCCTAGCAAAACAATGTATCCTGAGACAGATCTCCTGGAGTCTGGGCATGCAGCCCAATCAGAGTCACAATAAGCCCCGATATTGTAGTCAGCTTTGTTGGACAAAAAAAAACCAAGTGTAGGATCCTTTTTCAAGTATCTAAGCATATGCATAGCAGCCTGCAGATGGGGTTGTCTAGGTTCATGCATGAATTGACTTAAGTGTTGGACTCCATAAGAAATATCAAGTCGAGTATTTGTTAGGAAATTGAGCTTCCCAACAAGTTTCCTGTAATGACCAGGGTCAGATAAGAGAGCACCTTCCTTAGCCTTGAGCGTAACATTGGGATCAAGAGGAGAATTGAACGTGCTCAACTGGTGGCAATCAAAATCTTTCAGTAGATCTAAAAGGAACTTTCTTTGAGAAATGACCACCCCATCAAGTCTATAGAGGATCTCCAAACCCAAGAAATAATGGAGTTTTCCCAAGTCTTTGATTCGAAAGTTGTCATGGAGAAACTGTTTCAACTCATTTATCTCATGTATATTGGTACCTGTGAGGAGTACATCATCAACATAGATGGCCACAAACACTGAAGAAGTACCATCTTTTTTGTAAAACAAGGAATAATCATGAAGATAGTGGACATATCCTCTAGAATTGAGGGCTTCAGCAAGCTTTTCATACCATTGCCTGCTAGCTTGCTTTAGGCCATATAGAGATTTGTTCAGTTTGCAGACTAGACCTGGAGTATCAGTTTCCAAACCTGGAGGAAGGTTCATGTAGACTTCCTCATGTAAGTCGCCATGCAAGAATGCATTATTGACATCCAGCTGAAAAATGTCCCAATTCTGTTTGACTGCAGTAGCAATAAGGGTTCTCACAGTTGTCATCTTGACAACTGGTGAGAAAGTTTCAGTGTAATCTATTCCAGGGTGCTGAGTATACCCCTTCACAACCAATCGACCTTTAAACCTCTCTATTGAACCATCAACCTTGTGTTTAATCTTGAAAACCTATTTGCATCCAATAGGTTTCTTCCCTGTGGGTAAAGGGACTAGGCTCCATGTATTATTGGTATGTAAGGCCTCAAACTCTTGTGTCATAGCTGCTTGCCAGGCAGGATACATGGCTGCTTCTTCATAAAAACTCGGTTCACTATCAAGACAAATGTTTCTCACAAACTGCTGACTATTAGGAACCAAGACATTGGAGGCTATATGATTATGCAAGGAAAATGAATTGTGGACAATGGATGAAGCAGTAGCAGGTGGAGCTGGTGTATGTGAGGACTTCAGAGAAGGTAACTGATGGACATAGTCATTTAAGTAGGAAGGGACTTTGTGTGTCCTGTGGGATTTTCTAGGTTCTGCAATGAAGGTCTGCAAGGGTGCAGGTTGTTGTAAGCACGATGGGGAGGGAATGGTAACAAATGAAGGTGCATGAAGTTGATTGTTATGTGGTTCATTAGCAGCAGGGGGCAGAGTAGAACATATGGTATTATCATTTTCAGCATCTCTATGTGAAGTGTCTGACATGTGCAAGTATGAATTAGCATGGACATCAACAAATGGTATGGTGTCAGGTACCAAAAGAAACTTGCCAGAATCAACAGAAAAAGTAAAAGGAAAGACAGATTCACAGAAAATCACATCCCTAGAGATAAGTATTTTTCTTGTGGCCAGACTTAACACTTTATAACCCTTTGTACCAAAAGGATAGCCAATGAAAACGTGTGGAGTGGTTTTGGGGTCAAATTTAGTTCTCTGATTCTTTGGACAAGTGGGATAACATAGGCAACCAAAACTTCTCATGTGAGCATACATAGGTCTTTGCTTGTGTAATAGTTCAAAAGGACATTTGTTGTTAATGATGGGACTTGGAAGTCTATTGATGATGTAGGTTGCTGTTAGGAGACATTCTCCCCAGTATTTAATTGGTAGTTTGGATTGGAAAATGAGAGCCCTAGCTATTTCAAGTAGATACTTGTGTTTTCTTTCCACCACACCATTTTGTTGTGGTGTGTATGGACATGATCTCTGATGCAAAATACCTTGGGATTGAAAAAAACTTGATGTTTCAGAATTTGTGAATTCTAGGCCATTGTCTGACCTGATTTGTTTCACAGAAGTGTTGAATTGGTTATGGACCATGGTTACAAAGGCTTTTATGACTTGTAAGGTGTTGCTTTTGCAGCTTAGAAGGTGTGTCCAAATGGCTCTACTATAATCATCAACCAAGGTGAGGAAGTACTTATAATTGTTATGTGTAGCCACATGGTATGGTCCCCAGAGGTCTACATGGACCAGTTCAAAAATTGCACTGGAACTGGTTGTGGTTTATCAGGAAAAGGCAATCTAACTTGTCTAGCCATTGGGCATATGGTACAAAAGAATGGTTGTTTGGGTGAAAAATTCACAGGAATTGGCATTCCTGTCATCTTTACAAATGGCACATGGCCAAGTCTGTAGTGCCACAACAAATCTACATTATCATTGTGAGATGCAACATTGTATGAAGAAGATGAAACACTGTCTTTATTAATGGAAAACATGTTGTTTACATTGGAAAATTTACATGAGTGAGAAATAGAATGACAAGAACAGTGCATTTTATCAACTGGACTGGATTTAGAAGAAAAATCAGAATTGGAAAAACAACTCTCAGATTCAGAAATGTTGGCCCCTTTCCTGAGACAGTTTGAGCATAGGAGATAAAGTCCATCATGCACATTACCAATCTCCAGAGGCCTCTTCAGTGAAGGGGCTTGCAACAGACAAACAATGTTAGAAAACAAAAAAACACCTTTAATGTGTGAGGTTAAGGAACTGATGACTATAAAATCGTATTTGAAAGATGGCACTAGTAAGACCTTATACAAAGTGATCTTAGATGATAATACCACATTGCCTACTTCTGTCACCTTCACATTGTAACCATTTGGTAGTTTCACTAGTAAAGGGTAAGGTAATTGTAGGATATTAGTGAGGTGTTGTCTATTGAAAGTCATATGATGAGATGCTCCTGAGTCTAGGATCCATAAGTCAACCTTTTCTTTGAAACATCCACAAGATAGTTTATCAAAATTCACAGAAGATGAGCAAGCAATAGTACCTGCAAAGTTTGTAGCTCCACTAGTCTGAGTGTCACTGCATGGATCCGAATTATTGAAGTGTTGCAGCATGTTCATTAGTTGATCATATTGTTCCTTGGACAATTGTGTTCCTTGATGATTCTCATATGGTGGTTCCTCACTTTTGATAGGGTTCATATCAGAATATGCATTTGCAACTATTCCTTTCCCCTTGTTAAACCTGTTGTTGTAGCCATTAACTGTGTTCCTTTGATTGTTTGTAGGTGGATTGTATCCATAGTTCCTCTGGTTGTATGAATTGTTCTGTGAGGTCTGACCTTGTCCTTGATTTGGCTGAGAAGGGTATCCATGTAGTTTGTAGCACTTGTCTTTTATGTGTCCCGATCTCTTACAGTACTCACAAAAGGGTCTAGACCTACTAGAGCTGGCTTCATTAGTGTAGTTCGTTTTGAAGGTCTTAGTGCCTGAAGCATTTGCAGCTAGAGAAGCAGGTTCAGCAAATATCTGGTTGTGTGGTCTGATTTCTCTTTGTTTTTCTTCCTGCACAAGAAGTGCGAATGCTTGTCCCATAGAGGGTAGATGAGTCATCATGAGAATGCTTCCTCTCATTATTGTATAAACCTCATTTAGCCCCATGAGAAATTGGATCAAGCGCCTGTCCTGTTCAGCCTTATACATGATATCTTTGGCACCACAAATGCATCGACAGTTGCATATGTGATTAGCTGCTAAGGTACTGAGTTCTTCCCACAATTTCTTCATTCTAGTGTAGTAACCAGTAATGTCCAAGGCACCTTGACTCAAATCATTTCTCTTTTTGAATTTGATACAATTTCGCTCCATTGGTTTGATCATATCGGTCCTGCAGCTCTTTCCAAAGTTCCTCCGAGTTGGCGACATATTCAACACTGTCTGCGATTTCCTTTGAAAGGGAATTCAAAATCCACGAGGTGACCATATAGTCACATCTTTCCCACTGTCGAACCGTCGTAGATGGAGTATCAGGTTTTGGGTATTCACCAATGACGAAACCCAATTTATTCTTCACAGAAAGTGATCTCAAAACACTTCTCTTCCATGATCGATAACCAGTACTATCAAAGGGAGTGGGGGCTAAAGTGAAACTAGGGCTATCAGATTGTTGAATATAGAAAGGATTACCTGTATCGATCACTGTCACAGCAGCAGAGCTCGTGGTTGGAAGATCAACAGCCATTGTCGAGCTAATTTGATACTTGAAGATGAAGGTGTGTAGCTGGTGAGGAAACTACAGAGGAAAATGCCTTCGATTTTGGAAGTAGATCTGGATGAAGATCACTCGAAATAGAGAATGAAAATAGAAAAAAAAACTCAATAATGCGGAAGTGAAAGAGCAGAATCAGTATGCTCTGATACCATATCAAATCTAAGAATTGATCTCCATTGATGGGAGCTTAGATCTTCTTGTAAAGAGAAGAAGAAGAGAAACTGGAGAACTGATGCAATGTGAGCAGTGATTTCTGAGAATCAAAACTAAACTGCATTCAATGATAGAAGTGTGTATATATACAATTATGAAATATCTATTCGGCTAACTAACTAATTTGACAGCTAATCAATCCAGCTAATAGTAATCAGTAACTAACTCTAACTAACTATGACTTAGCATTACAAGATAAATATCTTGGCTCAACACAGCCAATGTTGCAAAAAATTTCCCTGCTAACTGGAGCTCCACTACAGCTGCTATTGCTTTTTTGACATTCACCATTATAAATTATGTCATGAAAGTAGGAAATTAATGTTTTATAGGGTGACGTGAACGAATTTTATTCCATGAATCAACTATGGAGAAGTTTATAAGAAAAATGAAAAATAAAATGGCTATGGAATTGGATCTTTTGGATGTCATTTTAACAAAAAAAAAATGTACAAAAACAAATATATAAATTCAAGTACTAGTTGGATCTGGTCCATGAATTTGTTCAACAATATTTCATGAAATGATTACTGGGTTGTTTAGTCTAATCTCTAAGTACAAAATTTATGTATGTTCATAATCTATAGGATCGTATCCTAATGATTCCTTTAATATCATTTGTTATTCAAGTAAATTATACCATACATACATATATTTTTTCCACTAATTAGTTAACTGAAATTCAATAAGGGAAGTGATAAACATAACAATATTAAACGGTGAATGGAATTCAATTGTTGTCAGGTGACAGTAGGGAATATGGATCAAAATTTTTAAAAGCTTGGCTTTTTAATGATAAATATAGTTAAATGATTTTTTTGATACAAAAATTTAAGTTGAGTGATTTTATTGATATAAAACAAAATTTAATGACTTTGCTAGATAAATTATCAAAGTTGAGTGACCTTTTAAGATATTTACTCTAGAAAAATATATAATATTATTCTCTTAGGTCCATTATTAAAAATTGTCGATATATTTATTAGAAAAATATACAATGTTATTCTCTTAGGTCCATTATTAAAAATTGTCGATATTTATCGAAAGCAATCAATGCCACTATCAGACAAATTCGTAGGAAGACAAACAAATCTGCAAAGTTTTAGACGAATGAAGACTATAAACATGCAATAGTTTTACTAATTTGAGAACACATATGGACCGTTCGGTAGAGTGCATATTTTTGTGTATTATTAGTGTTTTATTTTGTATATTTTTTAATTTATGTCTCCAATAATTTGATGCAATAAGACTGTTTGTAACAAATTTTAAAGTGATAAAAAATAAGTTACAATCACAAATAAAATATAAAGAAAAATGATTTTGTTGATCAAGATTGTGAGTACAATTCTATTTTTCCCTTGATCCTTCTCTCATAAGATTTATCCATGATTCGAGGGCCGTTAGTGGCGTATTTCCCGAACTTGGATGATATAAACTTGATTTTCATAATTTGAGGGTCGTTAGTGGCATATTTTTCAAACTAGGATGATTTGGACTTGATCTTCATAATTCGAGGGCCGTTAGTGGCGTATCTCTTGAATTAAGATGATTTGAGCGGCATTAGTGGCATATATTTCTCGAATTAAGATAATTTGAATTTGATCTCTTTATGAATATTCCATGAATTTGTAGAATATTTGAGATGCCTTTATCTTTTTATGAATATTCGATGAATTTGTGATGAAATTTTTGAGATTTCGATATCTTTATGGAATTTTCGAGATGCCTTTTAAAGGAATATAGTACCATTTATATAGGCATGAACTAAGGTTTATAGTTGAGTAGCCTTCAAAAATTCTAATTGGAATTCAACCCACCTTGTAAATCTCAATTCAAATTGAACACGTATTTCAATGTGACAAAGACAATATTGTAACTTTACAAATGTTCATAAAATAATTAAAAATAATAATAACTAACATGAAAAAATTATAATAGTGTAAGATAAAGAGAAATTAAGAGGAATAGAGTTATTGCTTTATTTTTTACGTTTTGTATTACGTGAAGTTGTGAACTCAAAGTCACTATAAAGTGTGAATTGAAGGCTAAAGAACAAAGATAGTAACTAGTAAGATATTGAGATTAATATTTAATATTTATGTACGGGTAAAGTAGTAAATTATACACTATCAATGAGTGACCGGTTTACCCAATAATCCAATAATTTATTTTTATAAAATCACTAAGATTTTGTTAATCCAATAGCCCAATAAGGATAAACCAATAGTAATTTTTTCGGTTCGATTTTTGCACACCCCTAGACTAACACCATTTAGATCGCTTGGTAGGGTATACAAAAATAATATTTAGATATGTGGTGTTTGTATTAGTTATGCATAGATTAATTTTTATCATTGTTTGATTTGATGTATTAAAAGCATGCATTCTGTAATATTTTTTTTAAAAAAGATTTATTATAAGAATACCCTCCAAAATATGGTGAAAAAGATGTAAAAAAAAGTTTTGAGGGGCAATTATATTTTTAACCATACTAATGCATGCATTAAAAATCTTTATATTACTAATATTATGGATTTTCATGTATTTATAAGTATTTTCTTATTGATTCCGAAACCAAACCATGAAGGAACCAAATCGATAAAAAATATCTTATTAATTTGATTATTAGTTTAGCATATTTTAAAAACTAAAAAAAATAATAAATCGAGCCAATAATACATAAAATTAATTTAGCATATTTAAAAAATTAAAATATTAATAAATTGAGTCAATAATACATACAATCAAACCGAATGGACTAATGCAATTATGAGGTGTATCACATGCTTCTTGTCTCCCCACCGGAACACCTTCCTCAACTTCCTACTCCACTCCACTCCACTCTGTTCCTTTCCATTTTCAAGCCGAAAACGGCAATCCCAATTTCAAAATCGATCCATTTTCTTCAATCCAAATTCTCCTCCAAATCAATAATATGAAGGAAAAATACTAACAATCTTCACTTATTTTCATTATCAATGGCAATTCACACTTGTTTCTCACTAATACCTTCTTCTTTCTCTTCTCCCAAATTGCCATTCCCCAAAAACAGTACTTTTCAATCTCCTATCCCAAAATTATCTAGATCCACTTTCATGTTTGATCGGAAAGGTTCCTTTCAAAATGGCACCGCTGCCGTTCCTGCTGTAGGTGAGGATTTTCCGATTGATTATGCTGATTGGTTGCCAAAACGAGACCCAAACGATCGTAGAAGAGCTGGAATTTTGCTCCATCCGACGTCGTTTCCTGGACCTTATGGTATTGGTGACCTTGGCCCTCAGGCTTTTAAGTTCCTTGATTGGCTTCATCTTGCTGGTTGCTCCCTTTGGCAGGTTCAATTGTTTTTTTTTTTTTTTTTTTTGACTCATGAAGAAATTTGGGGAATGTATAACTTTTCATGATGTAATATAAGATCAACATAACACAAACATTATAAAGCTCATTTAACAAGCTTTATCTATGTTACTATAGATTCTTCCAAAATGTTTGTGTTGGATTCTCCAAAAATACACTGAAAATCTGACACTGGTGCGGTGTCAAAAGTGAAGAGTCGGTGCAACTTAGCTTATAATTTTCCTACGCTACCATGGCAATAGTTTCTTACCTCTTTTTGTGGTAGCAAGAAACATAAAGGTTATGTCTTTAGTGGAAAGACTACAAATATGATAATAAAAGAATGCTGAGAATAATTAAAAGCTAGCACAAATAGGATTTGTGAGTACTTATTTATCATACGAATAAGTAAGAAAAAAAAATATTTCAAGTGTAGTTCTTTTCTTTCATAGAAATTAGCATCCATGTAATAGGAATCTTGGCATCTCAGTTTTGCACTTCATCAACTCATATGGGTGGGTGTTGCAATCTACGGAAGTTCGATGCCTGATTTGTATTTTGCAAGGACTTTTGGCAAGGAGAATAGTAACTTACTCCCTCCGTCCCATTTTATGTGGCAACATTTGACCGGGCACGGAGTTTAAGAAATAAATGAAGACTTTGAAATGTTTACAAAATTGCCATTTAAAAAGTAGACTCACTTTTCTCTCTCCTCATAAATGTATTGGAGTATTATTTTCAAGATTAAGTGGGACCAACAAGGGTAAAAGAGGAATTGTACCTTTAAATACTTAACATATAAGGAAATGTGACATTCTTTTTGGGACTGACCAAAAAGGAAATGGTGCCACATAAAATGGGACGGGGGGAGTACTTACTAATAAAGGATCAAAAAGTACCTTTTGTTTAGAGTTTGTACTCTCTTGTTTGCTTCTGATTGTCTATTTAAAGTTGTAATGAATGTTATGAGAAGCTTGTTGTCTCAAGTTATTTGGTCTGGAACTTCAAAAAGGCATTGGTGGTTGTATATTTATATCTTGATTGATGTAGTAGGTATGCTTTCGAAGTTTTACTCGAGAATAAAATAGTCTACTCTTAAAATTGGAGATCAAGATCCAGTCTTACCCTTTATCCAAACAATGGAACCAAAGCTGTTTCTAACTTTTTTGTGAGTAATTAAAATCTAAAAGGCAACAGGACTTTCTGCGCTTGTTTGCAGGTTCTTCCACTTGTACCGCCTGGAAAGAGAGGCAATGAAGATGGATCACCCTATTCAGGACAGGTGACATGAATTTTCCTTTTTACACTTGATTTTTCTTTTAAAAAATTACTCCCTCAGTTTCAATTTGTTTGTCTGGTTTTGACTTGACACATAGTTTTAGAAAGTAAAGAGATTTTTGAATCTTGTGGTCTTAAACTAAAGATATGTAGAGTGTACCATAACGTTCTTTAATCTTGTGATCTTAAACATGCCAGGTGGAAAGTTGAAATTAAAGAGTTGCCAAAAAAGGAAAGAGTCATTCTTTTTGTAACGGATTTAAAAGGAAAGTAAAACAAACAAATTGAAACGGAGGGTGTATTTCGATCAAATTGCTGCAATGTGAACTGCTTGAATATGCACATTTCATGAGGCACAATTTTGAGATTTTGTGTTGTTTTGATTCATGTTATATTGAGTTCCTTCTCTTTGCAACGGAATTTATTTGATTAAATGTTCGTACAGACAATGACATAGATCATTATTACCTTTTTGTTAATGCTGTAGTGATCTTGAGACGACCATATTGTTAATCTTTACAACATTGAAATGACTGTTTATCAATGGTTGCTTTCAGGATGCAAATTGTGGAAACACACTTCTGATTTCTCTTGAAGAGCTTGTTGATGATGGTTTACTGAAGAAGGAGGAGCTTCCGGAGCCACTGTGAGCCACTTTACAATACTTTCCTTACAATTCATTAGTGTTTCTGGACAGAGAAATTCTATGGAACATTACTTGACATCCTATTTTTATTGTTTGGTATGTTTCATTGTTCTGAAGACCTACAGATCGTGTCAATTACTCGACTATATCTGAGATAAAAGATCCTTTAATAACCAAGGTAAACAATGTGGAGATACTTGTTGCTAGTTCTTCTTTTAATATAACATGAACTTTATACAACCAAAAAGGGTTGGAAAATGCTTTCAAGAGAAAGGTTTTGAGTGTGTGGAGAAGAGAAAGGAGGTTTAAAAATATCTCTTTTCTCTTTGACTTCCTTACATGTCTGCTTCAAATTATCAAATTTTTGTTCTTCTGTACTCAAGCTTTATCCACCTCCTTTTTCATTTTCATTATAGATAAATAATTTTTTCACTTCAAGAATTGATAGCTCATATGATATTAAAGGTAATTTTCTTCCTTAATCATTTTTAGGCAGCAGAGAGGCTTCTCTCCAGTGAAGGGGAACTGAAAGACCAGCTCGAGAACTTTCGCCGGGATCCAAATATTTCGAGTAAGATAAACTTACTTCATTTCTTGATTAAGGTGAACAATAGGAGCAAGGATAACCATGGTCTGTCAAACCATGATAACTCCTTAATCACACATTTAGGAGGGACAATAGCTGATAGTATATGAATAGGAATGCTCTGTAACACACTTGTTATGAATAGCTGATATATTCACTTTGAAATGAAAAAAGAAGTCCGAAAATGTGGGGACATGTTAATAATTGCTAAAAATGGTTCTGTTAACACCTGCTATTGTTAAACATAATTTATTCAAGAAAAATACAGGTTGGCTGGAGGATGCTGCTTATTTTGCTGCCATAGACAACTCTGTAAACACTATTAGCTGGTATGATTGGCCTGAACCATTGAAAAATCGCCATCTTGCAGCTCTAGAAGAAGTTTATCAAAGTGAAAAGGATTTTGTAAGACCTCTTTAAAATTTGAATGCTGACCAAAGTTGGATCCTTGAAATTGGGCAAACATTGAACATGATCTAATGTTACATGGAACAGATTGACATATTCATTGCACAACAGTTCTTGTTCCAGCGACAATGGAAAAAAGTTCGTGACTATGCACGATCCAAAGGAATTAGTATAATGGGAGACATGCCAATATATGTTGGATATCACAGTGCTGATGTTTGGGCCAACAAGAAACAATTTTTGCTGGTTAGTATCTCCATGAACCTTGACGGTAAATAAGTTGGGTGAATTACCCTCACTAACTTTTAAAGCCTTCTGATCTGCATAAACCATCTATCTCTGTGGCAGAATAGGAAAGGTTTCCCTCTTATAGTTAGTGGTGTTCCTCCAGACGCCTTTAGTGAAACTGGTCAACTATGGGGCAGGTAAGTGTTATTCGGACACTAGATTGTTGAATAAACATTTCCTTTATCTGAAAAATATATATTTGAGTATGGAAGTATCCATATCTAGTTGTTGCTTTTAGAAGACATACTTGGTGGACACTTGTCGTTTTAGTTTACTGGTAGATCATATCTAAGTTAAATGATAAACTGTCAATTGTTGTGCTATCCACTACTTACTGTGATTTTTTTTGCTAAACAGCCCTCTCTATGATTGGAAAGTCATGGAGAAGGATGGATTTTCATGGTGGGTACGCCGAATTCAACGTGCAACGGATCTTTTTGATGAATTTAGGATAGATCACTTTAGAGGATTTGCTGGATTTTGGGCTGTTCCTTCTGGTAACGGATGTTGGATTTTTACAGGCTTATATGTAACTTTGTATCAATTGGGCACTCATGTAGTTTTTATAATCCATACTTGCAGAGGAAAAAATTGCAATTCTGGGACGGTGGAAGGTCAGATCTCTTCATATTTCTTTCATGTTTTGAATCTTAACCTCAAAAACTATCTCATTGTTTTATTTTTTTAATGACTTAGGTGGGACCTGGAAAACCTTTGTTTGATGCTATCTTACAAGCTGTTGGGAAGATCAATATTATAGCAGAAGACTTGGTATGTCTTAGCAGAGCATATATACAACATGTTTTCTCTCTGAAATTTCTGATGTTGTCTTGATGTCTGCTTAACGGTTCCTACCAATAAAAAAGAAATATCTTCTTTATGTCTCCCCTGGAGCATTCTTTTGTAGTTTGGTAGACATTCGAATGGTTGGACACTACCAATAACTCTCTCTTTTAGGAAGTAAAAGATAATGCCTTTAGAGAAGATAGAAGGTAGAATAAAATATTGCATGCAACCCATTTGTTAGGCAATTTCTGGTTGTACTGGTCAAAAGCAATAATTTGACAGCAGATCTAACAAACCTGTTTTTGTGTGCAAGCAAGCATACATATATTTTAGCCATTTATCTTTCATCATTATTTTCTCTCCTCCGGCTTCATGTAAGCATACTAGTAGATTTTTCTCTATTTCTCTAATTAATTATGTATTGATGAGACTAGCTTGTACTCTTTAAGTTTGATTAGTATATAGGTAGAAGGGAATTTTTGATTTGTTTATGTAGTTTTATTGCTTTATTGCTATATCTTCTCATTTCTAGAATGCTAAATGATAGGGAGTAATTACCGAGGACGTTGTTCAGCTAAGAAAGTCCATTGAGGCACCTGGAATGGCTGTACTCCAGTTTGGTATTATATCCTCTGCCGTACTTATAAAATGTGTGCAGAAAGTAGCGTTGAATTTATCTGGCATTCTTGGTATAAATTTGTTCTTCCCTGTGTCATTCAGCATTTGGCAGTGACGCTGAAAACCCTCATTTACCTCACAATCATGAGCAGAACCAAGTAGTGTATACTGGAACACATGACAATGATACGGTAATCTTCAGTGCTTGATCTTGATTTACTGTGTCCCCCCCTCCCTATCATAACTACTCCCTGTCCAAAATTTGTAAGCATTTTCTTTTGTTTGCATGTTTTAGATCCGAGGTTGGTGGGATACTTTGCCACAGGAAGAGAAATCCAATGTTAGTATGATGCATTGACTAAACCATGTTTCATTGTTGCTATAAATATAACGTGAGATGACAATGAACATGAATCTGTTGTTCACTTAAACTGATGTATCAGGTACTAAAGTATTTATCAAATATTGAGGAAGAGGAAATATCATGGGGCTTGATCGAAGGTGCAGTTTCTTCTGTAGCCCGTATTGCAATTATACCGATGCAGGATGTTCTTGGGCTTGGGAGTGATTCCAGAATGAACATTCCAGCAACTCAGGTATAGACATAAATCTGCTTCTACAGAGTGAATAGTGAGTGACCAATGCTTGATCGTTTTCGCTGATAGGCTGGGCGTTGGTAGAGTTTAGATTAGCACTCTAAACCTTCTGTTAACTGTCAATGCTGTTGGGTTAGCTGAGACAAGTAGATATGCTTAACTGATTATGTGCAAATTTGTGGCATCTGGTAGCTTCTGATTCTATTGACGCTTTGGAAATTTCAGCTTTGGACCAAAATACTATTTCCTTCAATGTTGAATCTCCTTTCCTTTCCAATATCATCTGAATTTATGATAGTATATAGCAACCACATCAATATACTGGTGTTACTATGTAGTGGAACTATATGATGTTGGGAGTCGTTTGGCATAGAAACAAGTTATGCGAGATTGTAATACATAGCTTAATTACTATCGGGTGTTTCGTTCTTTGTACTAGAAACGAATATATAGGGTAAATTGTTAAGATATAGGTTTATCTCTTAAAACTTAATAAAGTTGAAAGGGTGTTGATGATGGGTTTGAGGAAATATAAAGGGTATTTTTATCTTTTGGTGTTTCATCCATGCATAGTTATTCCATGTTACGCCAGGTTCAAAAATAATAATCCAATTGGGTGTATTAAATTATATGAGAATTAGCCGTGCAATATTCAAACTACAAACCAAAAGCTGGATAAAGCAATACCAAAATTTATACCAATATGATTATTTCATCTAACACATCAAACGAAGTGAGTCCTTTACTTATTTCAATTTCTCTTGAATCCTCTCTGACATCGTTTTTGTTTTCTTATCTTTCCCCTAATTGCAGTTTGGAAACTGGAGTTGGAGGATACCTAGTTCAACTAGCTTTGACAACCTGGATGCAGAAGCAAAAAAGCTTAGAGATATACTTGCAACTTATGGGCGGTTGTGATGATGAATGATGATTAAGATGTTATGGCCCCTGGGAATCAGGGGAGGACCTAGGCTGTAAGGTACGATTCACATGAACCCATTAGTTTTTATTCAAACCCTATATTTATATTAAGAAATTCATAAAATATTTATAAATATTTGACTGTGAACTTAGTTATTATCATATACTCCCTCCATTCACTTTTACTTGTCCATAAATGATTCTTAAGAAATATTAATGAAATGCATATTTTACCACAATATCCATATTAATTGATGTATAATCTTTAATTGACTTGAGAAATGATTTTGAATGAGTAGTTAATAGGTAAAACAAGAAAAGGAAATTGTTTTTCTCTTGATATACTAAAATGGTAGGGTAAAAGTGAAAGTATAGTGGACAAGTAAAAGTGAACGGAAGGAGTATTAACATTGAAATCATTATAGGAATTATTCATAAACTTCAAATTCTGGATTCACCTTTGTTGGCAATGCTGCTACCTGCAATATTTGAGTTTCTCAAGATGATATTTTCGTACCTGCAGGACATTCTCAGGCTTGGGACACAAATTGCTGAGAGCATAAACGATCGAAACAAGGTTTTCCTGCCACAGTTTACCTCATTGCTGCAAAGGAACGCCTGCGTTTTCAATTTTCTGAACTTTAGGCTCACTGGGGAAGCAGACAAGGAAAGCTAAAACGCGTGCTTTGGATTCTATTATTCTACATTAGCCGGTATAAACTACAAATGCTAGGGCCTTTCCATATTTATGCAGAAAGACTTCATAGTTTGAATGTCACCTGACCTAAAAATAAATAATGCATGTTTTTGTATTTACTATTTGGTCGAAATAACACAAAAAATTCCTTCTTGTTCTGTCTTTCTTCCAGAAATATATGAATGCTACTCATTTAGATTTTAAGTATCTTTAACCTTGACCTAATAATGGCCTGGAATATATTAGTCATATGAAAAGGTTATGTCCAGTTCTACCAGATAGCATAGCAATATTTACATTTATTCTTTACATGTCAATTTGACAGTGTATGTCTTTCTGAGAATGGTGTAAACTCATTTCTCTTTCAATTATATAAAAATAAAAGGAACTTTAGAGTTGCTTACTCTAAGAAATTATGTTAAATAATTCTTGCCTATCTCAAAATTTTAAAACTATTGTAGTGTGTGATCATTTCATCTAAAAGTTCAAGCTCATAGACAGAGATGAGTGATGATGAGATTTGGTCTCGGGATATCTACCTGTTGTGATGCCATGTTAAGTTAATCAAGAGAGCACACTTTTATTTACGAAGAAAAAATGTTTCCGATCGCTCTTGTAATTGTGCAGCTTTTCTGAACTCGTGACTATTAATAAGTTATATAAGCGTTATAAATTACTCATTTTAGTAAAAGTTCCTTAATGTTTAGTTCGAATGGGATATCTTTTTTTCAAATCATCTATTTTATAAACATTTCTTCTTTGAGAAGGATAAAACTACAAAAGTAAATGAGAAAAATAATTAGTTTTAACTTATTGATGAGGCATACCTGTACTCTTTCATCCAGATTGTGATTGCATAATTGTATGGCCCAATCTCACTCACAAGATTGTAAATGAATTATAATACAAAATGTTATCTGATTTATGTGATGTTGTTTGATTTGGTACATAGTTTAAGAAAGAAAGATTTACTTTTGAAACTTGTTTAAAACAAGTTATAGATATTTGTCTGACTATAAATTACCTCATTAAGAAGGGTAAAATAAACATTTGAACGTTAAATTTTCTACTAATCAATTTTGAAAACCTAACCCCTGCGGCTGCTCGTGAATGGTGACTTAGAAGCCTCTCATGGCTCCCGCTGCCTCTTCCTGGTCTCAAACTGTGGGAGAGTCAAACCTTAACAATACCTATGTGTCTCTAATGAATTATAATCCTACGACACCGATCAAAATAATCTTGAAACATATTCAATAAATACACAGGGAATCAACTGTTTGATTTACTTTTAAGGAATTAGATGAGTATGTCGTTGAAGAGGGACTTCTTCAAGCTGTGATTATGAAGCTTTCCTATGGTGCGCCAAGCTTACATGAACTGAGAAAATTAATTCCAAAACAGTTGGTCATCAAAGGCCGTTGTTTAATTGGCTCGCTTGTAGCACGACATCTTTTAATTCATTGTGATCTTTATGAAAATTTTTGCTCAGTTCTTCCATAACACTTCGGTTATCTATGTAACATCTCGCAATTTGAAATAGCTAGGAAGAAGCTAAGAATTGAAAATAGCCATTTTTGGAAATAATGAAAATCTGGAAAATTTGTTCAAGTTAGGAAAAGTTGAGTTTTGGCCAACTTCAAACGGCCATAACTTCTAGCTCAGGATGAGTTAGAGGTACTTGCAGATATGGTAGGAAAGATCTTGGAATGATCTTTCCAACACCGCCGAGTTTATGCGATTCCGAGTTTATATGAGTAAGTTATGCCCTTCGGAAGTTGGGTTGTTCGAATAAGGAAAGTCCAATCCGAATTTTGGAAGGGTAGTTTGGTCTTTTCCTTACCCAACTTAATTAATTCGTTTTTAGGAGTTTAATTGGGGTAAAGTCAGATTTTAGTCAGTTTTAGAAAAGTGAATTTCACGCTAAGGCTTGGAGAAAGGAGAAAAGAGGAGAAAGGAGAAGAACGTTCAAGATTCATTCAAGATTTGTCGAGATTAGCTTGTGGATTTCGTTGGGGGTGATCCCTACAAGGTATGTGAGATCACATAGCGTTGGGTCCATTCACCCACGCGCCAATCATGTTTAATTCAACGATTTTCGTCCTAAAAGAGTTAGAATTTGATGTTCTTGAGTTGTGCTCTTGAATTGTTTTCATTCTTCAACTTACATGTGATTAATGGGTTTTCTTGAGACATTTTAGCGATGTTAAGAGTTGTTTCGAGTTAGATTCTAGTGTATATGTGTTGGGTATCTGAATCTAAGAAAGTATTGAGAAAAGGAATCGATTTAAAAAGATTATGATCAGAAAACGAGTTGAAAAATTCATCAGACACACCTGGGGAGGGCCAGGCACGTCGCGCCCCCATAGCGCCAGAGAGGCTGGGGCGGCGTGCCTGCAGTGCGCCCAAAAGGAGCCCCAGAAAGTGGGGGCTGGCGCAGCGCGCCCGGGATGCGCCCAGATCGTCGTTTTTCACTAGTTTTCGTCGTTTAGCTTATTTAAGTCCTTCTAAAGTGCACTAACACTGTCCATTGATTCTAACTACTCTAAATGACTTCTAAACATCTAGAAATCATCTAGAAACATGAATCATAACCTTGAATCCATAAATTCAAATTCAAGGAAAGTCAAGAGCCAAGTCTAGGAAGTTCTTAGAGTCTTTTCAAGAAGTCTTTTGCAAATGCTTTTAACTTTGTTTTAAGACTTAAAGTTCAAGTTGAGTAAAGAGTAAAGAGTAAAGAGTAAAGATTGAAGTTCATTTCTTCAAAAGTATTAGGAGACTATGTATTCCCAAAGGGTTTAGAATGTTTTCACATTTAAACAAGAAAGGAAACCTCAATTTCCAAAGAGCCTTCGGGCTAGTTTTCAGAAAAGAGTAATCGCTTTCTAAATGAAGCAAGAGAGGAAACTTTGATTTACTAGATAACCTTTGAGCTAAGTTTTTGAGCACTAATCTCAAATCACAGAAAGAAGTATGTTTTTAAACATAAGAGCTAATATTATATTTTTGGGAGTAGTATTGAGCACCAATATGGGGGAGAGTTCAGACAACTCACAACCCCATAAACCATGTAGCCACCATGGGTAGAAAAGGATCATACTTTTTAGATGATTCCTTTAGTGTTTTTTAGCATAGACTAGGGATCCACTTAGTAGTTCAGGTTCTATACCTTTAGCAAGGTATAGGACGGCCCTGGCAGCGTGAGGCAAAACGCTGTAGCATCACAATAGCTCTTACGTGATGGTTGTCGGTTAGAGAAACTCCCACAACAATAATTGTATTCTTATATACACAGTTTATTGTATTTTTACATACATTTCAGAGTTATATGTATCTTTGCATACACACAGAGTTGACATCATGTTTTAAACAACTTTTCTTTATATTGCACTTGTTTTAGACTGCTTTATATTGAAATGAGTTCAGTTATGTTGAGTTGAGTCAGGTAAGTTCTTCAGATTTCTTTCAAGCCTATGTTGTGTTTAGCATTCCAACTCGCATACTCGTACATTCAATATACTGATGCCAGTTGGCCTGCATCTTATTATGATGCAGACACAGGTAGCTAGGATCGGCATCCAGCGCATCGTTGATCTAGTGAGCACTCCAGAGTCAGTTGGTGAGCCTTCTTGCATTCCGGAGGACTCCTTTTTATTGCTTTCAGTTATTTTATTAGTTCATTAGGATGTCATGGGGTTTGTCCCGACATCCATCCCAGTTCTTTTAGAGGCTTCATAGATAGTCAGATGTTAGTTCTTTAGCATTTTCATTGTCATTATCTTATGTTAATGTTGTGTCATAATTTTACTAACATTAGAAAAATCACTATTTGAAATGTTCTAAGTATAAAACAATTTGAGAAACTACTTAGAAAAGAGTCGCCACTTAATTTTTTAAAGAAATTAAGAAAATTTATAATTTTCAAAGATTTAAACAGAAAAAATCATTTGAAAATACCAAAGGGGGTTCATGTTCAATTTACACTTCGAGAAGAGTTTAAGCATTCGAAGTGCCCGCTAACATGCAGTTGACCTGCGACTTGACTAAAATATATTTGACTATTTTTAGGAAAATAATGATTTAACATAAAAAATAATAACTTACAATATTTGATTAACTTTGAGAAAATAATTAAATAAATGACACATTTTATTTTGATATTTTAGAGAAAAATGATTCAAAATGGAACAATTGACTCGAAATACAAGTGATTAGAATATTAATAAAACAAGATTAATTAGAATTTATTGTATTCACTTGGAAATAATAATTTAAACCAATTTAATAAATTAAGGCATAAAAATTATTTTTTATTAATTGACTAACCTTTTTGAGAAAACGACTAAGTAATTATATATATATTTTTCAATTAATTGAAAAGGTTTTGACTAACATTTTTAAAGTTTATTTGAGAAAAATACTTTAACTTAAAAAAAAACAATTTTAAAATGAGTATAATATGATTAAGTGAAAAACATTAAAGAACGTCTCTTTTTAAGTACAAAAAGTTTAATTTAATTGAAGATATAAAGTTTTGATCAATATACTCGATTAATAAAATAAGTGAACACAAAACATGAAATGTATTAAAATTAAACCGACAGAAAGAAAATAACTCATCTTTTGGGGAATCTAATTAAGTTAATTAAAAATTATAAAGTTAGAGTTAAATAACAAACAATAAATAATTCCAATTAAATAATTAAAGAGTAAGGGATAAATTAAATTTGGGCCTCCTTTTGGGCCAAATTCGTTGGAAATTTCGGTCTTAACCAAATTCCCGTTTTTGTATACATCGGCTGTATATCAGTGTATATCGGCATGTATATCAGCTCTTTTTGTGTATTTCTTGCTTCCGAACACCTGTGTTTTGCCTCCGCCCTATTTTTGTTTTGCGTTTTTGACCTGTATATAAGTGTATACAGCTGTATACATCTTGTATACAACCCCTTTTTCTACTTTTTGAGACCTGTTCCAGCTTCTTTTATAACATATATTTCCTCTCCGAATTCCATATGCTCCCAATGATGAGGTTGACTCAATAAGAGGGAGTTATAGGCCTCCAAGACCCATTTGAAATGCGAGGTGTAGACATGAGTACATAGGACTCACTCGGACATACACAAAGTGAACAAATAAATACAAATTAGCAAATGGAATAAGAAGATTAATTGATGTACTATTTTTAAACTAAAGGAAACTTTGGCATTTTCATTGCAAATTCAATTGCAGTTAACTTTACACACCAAGAATTGGAAGAGACCACATGTAAGCATTATTAATTTCCAACCACATTGCATTATCATCTAGGGAAATCAATCACAGCGCATGGTATTATTCCAAAACACATTGAACACTTCTAAATCTTTGAGCTTATTTGAAGATTATATACTAGCTATGTGATGAACAAAAGGAAGAAGCTGAAATTTAGCAAATCAAGCATGATTGATTCGGTTACATCCAAACATCAAACTATTCTAACTAAGAGAGACATAACACAACCAAATATGCTTAAGTTAACAAGAAAATGTAAAACAAATGCACTTAGTTTAAAATCAACCCATTTAACAAGATAACATTTTTCATATGCTAAAAAATAACCAAACTTCCTGGGATCAACCACACTTGTTCAAAAATGGATAAAAATAATCCACTAAGCAGATTAAATTATGGAGTCTGAAACTATTAAGAGTTGCTCCTAAAAATAAAGAACATGGGAAACTAGACTAGGAAATCAAGCCATTAAAATCAATAACATTGTCAAAGATCATATGATATGATATGTATTGAAGGGGAAAAGAGAACTAACAATTTATTCTCAGACTAAGTCATATAAGGAAAATAATAAACAATTTCTTCATGCTTCAGCAGACAATAATAAGATTCAAACAAGAATGTAGACAATTCAAAAATATTGAATAACAAATGATCAACTACAAGGCTTTGAACTAGAAAGAAAAGAACAAAACAAAATTCTTGAGAAAATGGACCATTAGCCTAAGACACATAATTAATTGAACAAACACATATCAAGGCAGTGACTCAATAGCATGAGCGGAATTCAATCTAAGAGAAAATAGAATTAAGAACTACAGAGCAGGCTCCAAAAGAGAACAACTTAACACATAAATAGGAAAAAAAAAGAACTAAAATAGGCTAGGAGATCACCTATTCCGGGGCAGCGAATGGGAGCAAACGAGTTGGAGAGTAGCGACTTCCTTTCGAAATTTAGAATCAAAGGACTAAATGTGAAATTCTAAAGTGTAAAACGACTATTTGCCAAAAACTCAAACTCCCAAAAAACCGTAAAACCTCTGCTAAAACCGAAAGCAAAGATGGATTTTTATAGGAGAAAATGAATTCGATTAGAGGGGAAACAGATTAAAATTTTGAATTTCAAATCCCCTTTTTCCAGAAAACAGTAGAAAGGATGGGGCTTTTTGACAAAAGAGGACTAGGGGATGGAATGAGTATGGGCGCTGCGGATTTCTAGCCGGATTTTCTGGGTTTGCGTGCTATGTTCTTTGCTGGAAAAAGAAGAAGAAAACGTACAGGGGTAGTGTATGTACTGTTGTACGTTGTGTATGTATTATTGGGTATTGGGTATGTTGAATGTGTTGTTGCTGTAAAAAGGAATGGGTTGGGTTATGTATTGGAAAGGGTTTTGGGCTTGGTATTAAAAGAATTAGGCTCAGATTTGGGTCTGGAAATAGGAAGAATTGGGTCGTGGGAACAGGCCCATTTTTTGGTCTTTTAAAGGGTTAAGAATAGGATAAGAAATTGACTAAAAATTGCAACAAGACAAATTTTCATAAATTAATTAACGAGCTTCTTAATCTTAATGATATAAAATAATTAGTTCGATTGCAAAATAATTAATTTTATTACAACTAATTAACTTGAACTTTTAACTATAACTTAGACTTAAAGTAAATTAATAAGATATTTAATTAAGATGTAGAATCTTTTGTGATGATTTTCGAATATTTATAAAATATGCTAATTATATACATAATTATGTAAAACATATATATCATCTAAAAATTATGAAAAGTGACAAAACCATTTAAAAATCTTGCAAACTATATTATAATTTTTTGGAAATTTTATAAAACTAATTATTTTAAATCGTTTGAAATTAGAGAAGCTCGAAATGATTAATTTATATTGTGGAGGGTCTAAATTGGGTGTTAACATTTAAGACTTGAGTTTGCCTTAATGGCCAAGTTGAATGTTCCTTTATAACATTCCAGTTTATTTCATAGTTTTATCTTTATTGATTTAAGTCTTCCGCTAAGTAAGTAAGCCAGGCAAAGGGTTCGCTTGGGGCCAACAATGGTTCTCGAGTGCCAGTCCCGCCCAGGATGAAGGCTCGGGGCGTGACAATCTACTTATCTTCAATTTAATGGGGAACAACATCTGTTTCGTAACTTTTCATGGACACACAATTTTAATCCTAAGGAGAAGAAACTTCAAAAGCCTTGCCATGAGTTTTGCTACCGGATCTGCCGCCAAATCTTTCTGCTCGAAGACATTTGTTATCCATTGCATCAGCTATTGGTAATCCAGTAACCATAGATAAAGCCACTCAATATAGGACGAGACCTATCACAGCTAGAATTAAGGTCATTCTTGATCTTATGGACAAACATTCGAAACGAGTAAGTAAGTTTTTTTTTTGATGAACAATATGATAAGCGTATTGAACACTATCAACAGGTTGTGTTTGTTAATCTTCTTTTGTATTGTACCTATTCTAAGCACCAAGGTCATGAAGATGCTGATTTCCGATTAATGATCCAGAAAAAACAAAAGGGGAGAGGGTAATCAAGATGACATAGGGAAGCAAGGTGACAAAACAAACAATCTGGAACAATTGCAGGGTAATGCACAAGACTACTTGAATGCAAAAAAAATAATTGAAAATAAACTCTCTAATGATATGGATAATGCAAGTAATGTGAACAGAACACCGAATATCAATTATACGCAGTACCTAACTACTAAAAATAGTGGCGATACAAGGCTAATATTAGTTAGTCAAATGTCAGTGCAAGAGGGACTTTTGGTGCCTGGAACAAAGGTTCAGGAGGGCTTTGATGCCTGGATCAGAGGTTCAATTGTTAGACATCTCTGAAAAAGTTTGGCTAATGCTTTGAAAATGTAATGACCCTCTTGTCATTTCTGTGTCTTGCTTTCTGTGTGTCGTTTAGAGCTTTCCTGTAGTGACCCCAAGTCATTTATGACTTGTTGGGACTGACAGTTCGGTCACCTGGTCGTTCGTCTGGTCTTGGTGCGAGTTTTTGTGTTTTGGAGCTTATGAACCTTGAACTATCATTTTCGATCAAAATTTCAAGAAGATGACATCGACATTCATTTTTGACGATTCCATCAGCTCCGAAAGGGTCATTTTAAGCTAGTAGCATGGTCGGCATGACTCCTGGGGTTTTTAGTGTGAGTCGGTGCGATTAGGCGTTTTAACTTTAAGTTTAAGCCTAAGTTTGACTTTGGTCAACATTCTGAGTAAACGCGCTCGGATGAGAATTTAGTCAATGCAGTTAGCTCCGGAATGTCAAGTTTGGTCTAGATGGACCCTTCTTTTGTGTCTCGAGGTTTTCGACATTTTTCTGAGCTCTTTTGTGGTTTTTGACTTAAAATGACATTTGGGTGTGGGACCCACTTTTTGTCAAGATGACCTCGTATGGAAATATTGACTGTGCCATTGAGTCTAAAATATCGAATTTGGTGTTGTTGCATATTTTGTTTGCGTGCACGGGGTTCCGAACGAGATCGGAGCACCCCGTCGGAGTTTTTTTTAGTTTTAGAAATTATTGCAGAAAATCTGCTATAAATGCAGAAAATCAGCAACATATTTTTCCAAACTTCAAACCCTCATAACTCTCTCATCTTTCATCCGAATTAGGCGATTTAATGTGCGGGAGCTTCATATTTTTGGTGGCTTCGCTGTAGAAAGTTCGGAAGTTGTTGGGTGCACGTAGTTCGAGATAAATTTCGCGATAACCTGATTTCAGTACCCTTTTTCGAGCTATTGTTTTTGGCATTCTTGTTTTGGTCATATCTTACTCATTTTAGCTCGGTTTTGGGTGATTCGAAGTCCCACATGTTGAGAATTGTCGTGGCTTCGTCGTAGAGTGTTCAAGGAGTGCTGGGAACCATTAGATTCTTGTATAATTCAAGTTTAGACTGCTGCTGTTTTCTTTTTTAGTTGATTAAAGTGTGATTTTCTTGCTTGTTGGTTTTTGTTGCGTTTTGAGCCACGAATTGTGTTCTATTTTGGAACACAAGTTTGGGGTGCTGTTTAGGGTGTCTTGACGGAGTCAAATTCGGACAGTTGGGTGCGGATCCCACGATCTCGTTTTGACTCCAAAATTGACCTGTCTCCGCTTGTTGTGATTTTGGTGTCTAAACGACCGTAATAATGTTGTGACTCTATATTTGATAGCGGGGCAGCGTTTCGAGGCTGTTCGGATAGGGAAAGCTCCGGAGAAGTGAATTTTGGAGCGCGTGTGATCGGCCTACAAGTAGGCTACGGTTTCCCTCTCTTAGATTGAGCTTGAGAGTGTGAATGCATTTTTATTAGTTGGGATTTGGGTTGGTAGTGATTGAATTATGCATATGTGTTTAGAAATCATGTTTCGGTCTCTTTCGGAAATTATTGGGTAACTGTGAGCATGTTTTGTGTTATTAATTGACCCTCCTTGCTATGTGGAGTGCTTGTATGGTTGATAACTGTTTATCTGAAGCATGTTGGGTCTTAGTTTAGGTTTGACTAGGACTTGCCTTAGAATTACATGATTCGGATCGAATAGGCATTAGTTTTTCCCCGACGTCGCTCGGCCGCCTTAGATCTCTGTAGACTGGTGTAGCAGACTTGAGTCTGATAGTTTGGGCCTTAGCTAGGATATACGCTTGCTTTGACGATAGTTATCCTTATTAGCCTGATGTTACGGCTTCACGAGTTAAGTCGGTGATGCTAGTTTTGCTTCGTGATTTGAATTTAATTTTTGATTCGGTTCCAAGGACTTACATTGATTGGCTAAGTGTGGACGACGTTCCACGAACATTTATGAGCGTGGATCGATTAGGACTCTTTCATTGGCACCTTTATAGAGCATATGATTTAAGGTCCGGCCTCTATCGCCCAGATACTTATATAGAGCATCCGTTTTAAGGTTCGACCTCTATTGCTTAGATACTTATATAGAGCATCCGGTTAGAGTTCCGGCCTCATATACTTGATATTTATGATTAGTTACTTGGGTACTTCTGGTGAGCATCCGGTTCGAGGTCCGGCCTCCGTACTGTCAGATTTTACTAATTAGGGTTGAGGTTCTGGTTCGATGTTCTCCGTTCTTGGGTTCTTATATGCAATTCTCTTTAGTTATAGTTATTTTGTGTACTCGTCGGGCCTATGGGGGTCCGTTCGGATTTTTATTTAATTTGCGCACGAGTGTACCTTCTTGGCTTATGGGGTCCAATTAGGTGTAGTTAGCTTATAGATTACTTTAGTTAGTTCTTTCTACACTCGTGTGCATTTTGTTGTTAGTTAGATTTTCGTTCTTGACTTCAGTTTATGTTATTCCTTCTTTTCATATTGCCTTTACTTTTCAAGTTCAGTTGGCCTATGATGCCTACTGGGTACCTGTTATTTTGGTACTCATGCTACGCTCTGCATCTGTTTCGTGATGCAGGTCCGAGCACCAGTGGCCAGCGTTGATCCATATTAGAGTAGTCTGATTCAGAGACGGGGGTGAGCATACGACGTTTTGTACTATGTCAGTCTCCATCTGTGTATATAGACTTGTCTTTTACCTTTCGAGACAGTCTAGTCTCTGTGGTCCACTTTTGGGACTTGTACTCGTTTTGTTAGAAGCTCTGTACTAGTGACTTCCAAGTTCTGGGAGAGATCTTTATTTGTATATATGTTTTGCCTACTCTTGTTTAATTCTGCTCTCAGACCTATTACTTGTTGTTCCGGGTTACGAGTTGGCTTACCTACTGGTGGGTTATAGTAGGCGCCATCATGATTCGAGGAATCGGGTCGTGACAAGTTTGTATCAGAGCCTCAGGTTCACCGGTCTCACTTGTACAAAGCTAATGTCTAGTAGAGTCTTGCGGATCGGTGCGGAGACGTCTGTAACTTATCTTCAGGGGCTACATGATGTCTTTAGGATGATTTCCTCTTTTGTTTCACTTCCGTGCAACATGTGTCTTATTGGTTCCTTGAAATCTCCCTTGTTTCACTCTTTCGGAGGATGTCTCGCACGCGAGGCGGCGCGGCTGGGGGTGATGCACCCGGGCCTGCAGACAGAGGCCCAGCTTGGGGTAGACGCCGACCTCGAGATCGAGGAATGGCTGCAGTGCCGACCCGAGATAGGGATGAGGAGTCCTAGGCAGCATATGTACCTCCACAGCCAGTGGGGCCGGGATCATCCCAGCCACCACCCGCACCTACTGCCGTTCTAGATCTTCATGCTCTGCTGATTCAGATATTAGCAGCTATTTGGGAGATGCGTCAGGTAGCAGCACTAGTTCCTGCTCCAGCGCCGTAGGGTCAGCCTGCCGCAACTGCACCATAGGTTCAGCCGCCACCAGTTCATGTGACCGCCCTGCCAGACTTAAAGGACAGGGAGATGCCACTGCGCGAGCAGAAGATGCTCGGGGTATTCCAGAGGTTGGCACCGCCGATATTCTCAGGGGCGATTGGGGAGGACGCCCACGAGTTCCAGCTCACTTGCCAGGAACAACTACAGTCATTAGGCCTCTTGGAGTCGAGAGGAGTTGACTTCACCGCTCATCAATTTCGTGGGCTAGCCAGGCAGTGGTAAGGCTGGGCACCGGACCGGGTTGTACCGGTACTGGTCCGGTACCATTCCGATTCGTTCCGGTCCGGAAGTATTCGGGACGGAACGGGACACCGTGAGCCGGTACACGGGATGGAACGGTATCACGATTTGATACCGGTGTACCGGTACAGGTATATCCCGGTTTATTCCGATTCCGTTTCGGTTCCGATTAATTTTTTTTATAATATAATATATATATATATATATATATATATATATATATATATATATATATTT
>JAJOOR010003957.1:0-44009 GCA_036250505.1 Solanum acaule | reverse complement strand
TCCTCATCTCCGCAACATGCATTTTTTGAACATGTGAGTTCTTGACTGGCCAACACTCCGCTCCATACAACAAGGCCGGTCTAACTACCACTCTGTAGAACTTACCTTTGAGTTTAGGTGGAATTTTCTTATCACACAAGACTCCAGAGACAAGCCTCAATTTCATCCAAGCAACCCCAATGCGATGTGTGACATCATCGTCGATGTCGCCACTTCCTTGGATTAATTAACAGGAGGTGAAAGAAAATAAAAGATAAACAAGTGTAACTAGAACATGTTTCAAAATGTTTTCCGATCCAAAGACATGTAAATGTTAATTATATTTCAAATAATTTTTCATAAAAATATAAACTAAATTTGAGTTTGTTTTTTCTACAACCACTCACATGGAAAAATAAAGAAATTGGAAGACCATTTTTAAAAAATAAATAAAAAATCAACCGGTATTTGAATCTCACATTTGGACTTAATAAAATCCTGATTTACGTCGAGAAGTCCGATTTTGAGGTGCAAAGCGTTTTCTAACAAAAACAACTCTATACTCAAAAGAGACTCAAACTTTCCACCACAATATTAATTTGCATTGGTTAAAAAAGATTTGCTACTATTACCCACTGTAGTCTATATGTGTACAGAAACAACTTCAAGATTTAAAGTTTATCAATTTTTATAACAATCTTAAATTAATATATAATATTAATTGAGTTCACAACTTAATATTCAACATAAATATTCAATATTATAGATATTCAATATGTATCTTAATACAATTTATATATACTGATACAGGAACGAGGTCAACATGCTTAAGGATATTTTTGGTACTTTTGATATTTTATGATTTGATGTTATTGTGCTTTAATGCTTTATGCTTGTGCTATTTCTACTTTGAACAAAAATATCCTCCCAATATGCCCTTTTCTTAAAACATAAAAGTCGGGCCCATTAATTTTCATTTGATGACATCATTGATGTATTGAAGGATGCTTTGGTAATTTTCATATGATAAATTTGTTTTATTTTTTAATTATTTACTATTAAATAAACTTTATAAAGTATTATAAATCAGGATAATTAATAACTTAAAATATTCAAAAATATATAAAAAGTTTGATTGACTCTTTAAATTTTATTGGTGACGCATAAATTGGGACAAATAGAGTAATACGTATTATTTGAAAATTACATAAAAAGTACTATAAATTACAATATTTAACAGCTAAAAAAATTCCAAAGACATGAATCTCGAAATTTTATTAGTGCCACATCAATTGAGAAAGAAGAAATAACCTTTATTATTTGAAAATTACGTAAAACGTATTACAAATCATAGAGTAATAATTAGCAATTTAAAATTTCAAAAGACGTAAAAAGTTACAATAATTAATAAGTAATTTAAAATATTCAAAATTAATATTAAATTTTGATTAACTCTCTTAATTTTATGTCACATAAATTAAAATAAAAAATAATACATATTGAGCCCGTATTAGCACGAACTCCTATATCGAATATTATAAGAATAAAAAGATACTAAATTCCTGTGATGTACTGTGATTCCAGTATGTGCAAGCATGTGAATAAGTTGACTATATATTTGCATTTCTTATAAGCTAATTATAAAAGCATCATTATAATTATCGAAAAATTGGGTTTATTAATGTCATCAAATCGATCTTTGCATAATTTAGTACCCTCTATAAAATTGGATTTCTTTTTACCATTAATCTCCACGTAATCCTTTTCCAATCAATCAAGATTTGCTTGACTTTACGTCTGATAATTATGATTGGAGTTTAGAGGTGCATGATTATTCTAATTGGAGGGCTGTCTTGTGACATAATATATATATAATAATATAGTTTTCTATTTTAATTTGTCCGTTTAATTTTGACTTGATAAGAAATTAAAGAAACTAAAAAGAACATATTTTTGAATCTTATCATCTTAAAGTAAAGATATGTTGAATATATCAAAATGTTTTTTAACCTTGTGATTTTAAACGGTTCCTGTTGAAAATAGAGGAGTTGCCAAAAAGGGAAAAATAGATTTTTTTTAACCGGACTAAAATGAAAAGTAAGGCAAACAAATTGAAACAGAAAAAGTATATGTCTATGTGATAATGTCTTTCCATTTTCTTGCACATTAATGCAAATAAAGATCCAAAGATTTGAACTTTATGAATTTCATCTTTGAAATAGTAATTTCAAGTAATAATAATCAAATTAAAAATTATCAATACATATACTAGGGTAGCTCATATTGTACACATCGTCCCTATATAAACAAACAATTTGCTTTTTTTCAATATTTTCAAACTTGAGAACAAGATTCTTGTAAGTTGGATACAAGAATCATTAGCATTAAGCAATAGTAAAACTAAACAAATCTTCCCTCCATCTTCATTTTTGAAGAAAATAAATAAAATGTAAGTATATTAATACTCATTACAAACCTAAAGCCTCAACTTTCACCGTGTTATAGTCATACTAATGTCCTCAAAGAACTAATCATCATGTGTTAAATTATTTTATTTTATAACTTAATTTCAATTGATATATTTTTGGGAACACAATTCATTATACATGATAAGTTTCAACTTGTTACATTATCTTTGCTTCTCTCCTTTATTGAGGAAAACAAAATTAACTATTTCATCTGTCATATTTTATGTAACATTATTTGACTTTTAAGATATTATTAGTTATAAGTAAAACTAATAATATATTGAAAATGTAGCTGGTAGAAGCTTTTATATTTATAGCACTAATATATCGATGTTTCGTTGGAAGTTATTAGTAAAGAGAGATTAGTTCTTCTCCAAAATTAAAATATAAAAATTGAACTAAGCCAGGTGTCAAATAATAAATTTTTTAGATAAATTCAATATAGATGTATATCAAAATTGAGGTGAATAATTAATCCCAATAATTAATTTTTAATAATAAGGTCCCTCAAGATTTAGAAGGGACGTTAGAAATTACCACCACTCCCAAAAGCTAAATGTCTTCCAAATATACAACAAAGTGATGTGCTCTAAAATATTCAGTTCTAATTTGGGATATGGTCGGTCCACATGGTGCAATTATTTTATAAATAAATTCCATTCATATAATAAATTTAAAGCATGACTTCTTTTTATTTGTCTTCTTCTTGTTTACCTTTAATTCGATTGTCTTATGTACACTCTACAAATTGCAAGAAATTATTGACAAAATTAGCCTCAAATATTCGTTTCATCTCAACCATTAATTTTTTCTGTATGTGTAAGAAAAGATAGGTAGTTATACAATATTGTATATACAAACAAATTATTGTTGCGGATGATTTAAATTGTCAATATATAAAACAAAGAGGTTCAATCTAATTCACTCATCGAAGAGAATTAAGTGAGAACCTATAAACGTTTTTCATCCAACATTTATCAGTTCACTATTGATGAATTTATGAAGAAATGAAGAATGAAGAAGGTTAGAAGAAATGGAAGAGATAGATTTTATTGATAATCTTGTGTGTACAAAGGGAGAAATATCCTTGTAACTAAATAACTAATTCAAAAAAACAAATACCTAACTAATGGAAACTTAACTTCTTAACTGACTACTTTGAGATGTTGCATCTATGAACAAATTGTGGCTATAGCCATAATTTCATAGATAACATATCTTCAATATCATCTGATTAAGGGTGTTCATGGTTCGGTTTGGATCGATTATTAGTTAAAATTAAAACCAAATCAACTTAATCGGTTTTTAAATTTCTAAAACCAAACCAAACCAAATTAAAAAAAAATAACCATTGGTTTGGTTCGATTTTTCGGTTTGAAAGTAATAAGTTTGTTGAGGAAATATGCATCTCGATAGACACAAACACTTAGTACATGAATAACTCACGAAAAAACTATTGCACGAACAAAGTGATTCATCCAATGTACCAAGTTTCAGAAACTAAAAAAACTTATTGTCAATAGCATAAAGTTGGTTCAATATTCTGGAGATCTCAACATCTTATCAATAAACTTTTCAATAATTACACCTTAAAATATTGAGAAATTGCTTCTAGCTAAAAAAAACAACCAATATTTCATAATCAAAACTAATCAATTACCAATCTCTTTAGCTTGAGCTTTAAATTATTCAATGCTACGTTAGAAATTTTTTATAAAGAACAGAGAAAGTGTGATCCTTAAAGTAATGAATATTGAGGGATTTAGACTTAAGGTTTTAATAGTTGGGCTAAAATTTAAGTGTTGAGCTTCAGAAAATAATAAAATTAAAGACTTAAGTTAATTAAACTATCAAAATACATATATTTTATTTTATAAATAATTATAAAATTTATACATATTACTTCTCAGTTTGGTTTGGTTATTTTTGCGGTTAATTTTTAGTAAAATCAAAACCAAACCAAATAGTATCGGTTTTTCAAAATTTAAAACCAAACCTAACCAAATTAAACCAAATATCAGTTTTTTATTTGGTTTGGTTCGAATTGCAGTTCGATTTGGTTTTATAACCATAACCATGAACAATCCTACTAGTGATCTAATAAAGAGAAGATTTAGAAGAGTTCATCTTCACTTAACCATCTAAAATTATCTAATAAAATCAAATTTTGTATTTGTAATAATATAAAAAAAGGGTCACTTATTTATGCATATAAAACTCAGAAAGTCACTCAATCGACCAAACAATTGTTTTATTATCTAAGCACAAAGTAAGCACTTGAGTGACATGGTTAAAGCGTTGTAATGTCTGACTTGTTATGGAGTAGTGTGCATCCCCTTGAAATTGCCACATGTGGACATGTCAATGGTTTAAGGGGTCGTTTGGTTGAGTGTATTAGGAGAAATAGTTCATGTATTATGTATGATATTATTTAATACTATGTTTGGTAGGAATTTTGGGCCTATGTATATCTAATACATGTATTAGTTATACACCCTACATGGTTTATAGGCAGGGGCGTATCCAGGGGGGGGGGGTCACCGGGTTCACGTAAGCCCATGCTCCCCTCCCGAAGATCATATGTAGTAGTGTTATATTTTTAAAAGTATATTAAAATATAGATGTGTGAACTCACACTCAGAGTATCATATAATACAATGATGACTGCGTGCATCTCTTTACGTGAGGTTAGAAATTTGAATTTTATATTTATCTTGTTTTATTTTTCTTTCTAAAATTAGATAACACCTCTCCAAGTGGTTATTGATAGCACTTTTGGCATTTAATTAATTCATATATATAATAATTAATTTTGGACCTATAATATTAATGGTTTAATGGTTTTCAGTAATAAAAACCTAAATGTCGAACTGATCAAGTTTATATTTTAGATCAATATTTTTGTAACAGTGCACCCATCATCTCGAGATTCTGGATATACCTCTGATTACAGGGTGTATAACTAATACCTTTCATTTGGTGGTATTATTGACACCAAATTGTAGTCATTCATAATATAAATTAATTATCGAGCTTCTTCAATTTCAAACAATTTGAACGAATCAACTTTATGATAATTTAAAGTATTTAAAGTTATTTTTAAGTAACTTTGTCATTTTTGTAATTTTTAAGAGAAAATACATAAAGTCACCACTGAAGTTGTCCCATATTTTCATAAAGACACCTTAACTTTGGAAGTGTCCTATCACCCCACAGAACTTTTTGATAACTTTGTAAATGGGCCATTTTGACTCATTCCCTCGTCTGGGTTGTCGCGCGTGATGCTTACTCTTTTCAACCCGTTCAGCCCGACCCGATTCTTTACTAAAGTAGAAAAGTTTTTTTTTCTTTGTTATTTCTCAACTTTCCAAATTCTTCACATTTTCTTGTCTCTCTATCAAGAAACTCGAGAACAAGAGGAAGGAGAGGGCGCAGGTAGCATACGAGAGGAGAAAGCAGTTGACAAAACTTAGAGTTAAGGCTGAGAAAGTTGCTGAGGAGAAGCTTGGACCTCAACTCGCCATTATTGCTCTAATCAAGAATTGAATTGGGACATAGTTATTTCGAAGTACAATTTTGTTGAAGATCGATAAATCGTCTTATAATTATCTTTGTCTTTTTGTTTCTCTTTCTTGGTATTGTAATTGGGTTTTGCTTTGATTTTTGCCTTTCTCTGTTTTTGGGTTGAATTTGTTTTAGTATTTTCTCACTTGGGTGTGAACAATTTTTGTTGGGTTTGAGTTTTTCAATCAAATTAGGATTTCAAAATAGAGGGAATTTGAGAATTGATTGCTCAATTGAGACTTTAAGGAAGTTGTTAATGGAGATGATTATAAAGAAGAGCTTGAAAATGGTAATGTTGAGTTTGAAACGTAATGTTTTGGGGAAGAAGATGATTTAAAGCACTTAAATAATTAATAAAGAAAACCAGTGAAATGTGGCACTTTTTAATTGGGTTTTATCAGAAAAAATAAATATTCACGCGCGTGTTGTGCGTGTTCACAAACCAGTTGAGAAAATGGGTCAAAATGACCCTTTTACAACAATATTCAATACTTTTGTGGGGTAATAGGACACCCGTATAGTTAAAGTGTCTTTTTGAAAATTCGAGACAACTTTAGGTGTCACTTTATGTTTTTACTCAATTTTTAAATAATACATGTAGTTCTATATAATTATGTATTTAATTACTACCTCTTACAAATATTCGAAATCATCTCAAAAAGATTTATTTTTAATTAAAAATATTTATTAATTAGTTTAGTTTAATCAATAGTTTATATTTTGATTTAATTAGTTTATAGTTAGGTTAATTATTTCATTTTGTTAAGATTAAGAAGCTCGTTAATTAATAAATATTAATTCATCTTATTTAATTTTTAACCAAATTTACTAATTAGATCAATTTAGATCTTTAAATTCCGCTGGTTAAAGTTGTAATGCAATATGCCATTTAAATCGGTTAAAATTGCAATCATTTGGCCAAAATATAAACACCAATTGGCTATATAATAAATCCATCTTTTGAACCCTTATAACAGCCCAATACAACAAGGATGAATTACTCCTTTATGTCAACTTCTTATATGATTTGTAACATCCTAGTGATATTTTAATTTCTCATGTTGATACTTATTTGCTTAGTTATATATTGTTTTAGTAGCATGTTAGGATGAATAATATATTGTTGATTTTTTTCTTATTTCATATCTGTCTCTATTAGATATATTAGAATTGAAAATTTGTATTCTGAATGAACTGATAGAATCTTCTATACTCCTTTATGCTTAGTCGAAGAATGTTTGTTTGTGGCCTCGAGCTTTAGTTTCATGTCGATTATTGCCTTGATTAAGAGCTTATTGATTTTATAGGAGTAGTTAATCACTTAATGTGTATGTGTCCGTTCATGACTTCTTCTCCTGGAAATAATTTAGGCTAAATGGTCTGGTGGACCCTTATACTTATATGAATTTGTATTATGGACCCTTCTACTTGACCATTTCCCAACAGAACTCTTAAACTTAATGAAACTCGATATTTTAAGCTCTTCTGACCATTGACCAAGCTTATGTGGCAACTTAATTAATTGTTAAGTTGACACAAATACGTGATTTCACGCGTTAAAAGAGCGTGAATATCAAAATTTAGACTAAAAATAATAATTATTTTTACAAAAAGATTAAAAGTAAGAAAATTGAATATGATTTGTTTTTTCACTTGTTTCTTCTTTTCCCACCCCACCCATTTCTTATTCTCTTTCTAATTACCATTACCTTCTTCTCCATCCAAACCTCATTTCTCACTTTCTCCCCTTCCCAACCTATTCAATTTCTTTTTTCTCTTTCGTTTTTTTTCATATTTTCTTTCTTTCTAGAGAAACGAAAATGTGGTATTGTTGTAGATCTGTGTTGTCTTTTCATTTTTCTTGTAATTTACAACCCATAAGGTGAGAAAGATTCGATAGTCTTGAAGGATGAAAAAAGATTGTTGGTTGTTTTTGTAAAATTAGGTGAAATGTGTTGATGTAAAATTGTGTATAACTATTATGATATATTGAGGTATTTTAATGATGATTCATTGATGTGGAGGAAAGTAATTTATGGTGGTTCAAAAGGTGGATGTAGATGTTGGTAAAAAAAAATACAATTAAGAGTTGCGAATGATGAAAACTAAGAAAGAATCAAACTCTGATTTTTAAGAACTTGAAGAGCTTCGTCACGACTATAGACAATGACGGCCTGAAGTAGAAAAAAATTAAGGAGATTGGAGATGGTAATAATGGTGGTTGTGGGTTGAGGGAGGTGGAGGAAAGGTGAGAGAAATAACTACTTTATGTTAGTTTTAAGGCGGAATGACCTGGGACACTACATTAAAAATGATCATTAGCGGCAATTAATTCTTAATTACCGCTAGATATGTATTTTTAGCGGCAATTAACACTCTTTATATATGTCCCTAAAGCCCTTAGCGACATTGGTTCTAATGGCACTTAACTAATGCCGGAAAGACTTTAGCACTCTTTATTAATGTCAATATTTATTGCCGCTAAAAGTTGTTTTTGTTGTAGTGGGAGGCTCCTGTACTTGGGCCCGTTTGTCTGTTGGATCCTCCTACTCACCATTTTGCCAACTAAACCCTTAAACCCATTGAAACATGACACTTTAAACCCTTATATGGATGACTCATTGGTGCGTGTAATGCAACTAAATTCACATTAATTTCCACGTCATTAAAAAATGCCACATAGAAAATTATATATTAAAAGTCTAAAAACTCCTGTTCCACTTCAGCTCTTTGTTGAAACAAGAAAGGATCTTGTTGGTACTTTTTTTTTTAATTTAACTTTTTTCTTTCCTTTGCGTCTGTGAATGAATATGAAGAATCCGGTTAGTGGTTAACTTATGAATCCTCTATTTTCATGTGTATTTTTGGTGGTAAAACTATGATTGAAAGAGCTTGTTACTAGATAATTAAGTGAAACTTTCATTTGATTAAAGCTTCATAGTTTGATTGCAACTCAATTTGCATTTTAAATATTTTTCATGATTTTTATTATTTCTATATTCTTATTCATTGTTTTTAGATCTGAATCTGTATGTTAGTGCAATAGTTAGTTTTAAGGGAGTGTAAAAAAATTTACTTTTTGTTTAGTGTAATGGGTATTATGAAAATCACTCAATCGCCTTCAATTCTTGCGTATGTTAGATTTTAGAATTTAACAATTTTGTAGTAATTATCGTGTGATCTTTAATTTTGAAGAGTTTTTCTTTTTTGAGTGTTTGATGAAATTGAAAAAAAATCAATTCTTTTCGGGATGTTTAGTGAGATCGGAGATTTTTTTTTTTTTTGGGTGTTTAATGAAATTAGAAAAAAGTTAAATCATTTTTTGTGTGTTTAATGAAAATGGAGAATGATAAATTTTTGTTCAGCTATTTGATAAAATTGCAAAAAAAATTCATTTTTCTTTTCCTTTTTTGGTGTGTGATGAAACTGAAGATATATATATATATATATATGAAAGAGCACTGAAATTTATGGGCTTGATCAGAAGATTAAGTAGAAGAAGAAGGTTTTGTGGAGGGAGATTATTGGAGAAGAAAAATCGAGTGGAAGTTTATAAGGAAATCAAAATTTGATCAACAATGGTGTTGAAATAATTGGGGAAGATGATTGTTATAAAGGTCAAAAATGGTTGTCATTGCCTTTTCAGAACCCCTCACGCGCGCAAAATATGTACATCACACGAACTTTGGACAAAAATGCCACATAGGATGACAAGTCAAAAAAGGGGTTTAAAATGTTGTGTTTCAACGAGTTTAAGGGTTTAGTTGATAAAGTGGTGAGTAGGAGGGTCCAACTGAAAAACAGAGTTAAGTACAGGGGTCTCCCAGGTCATTCCGCCTATTTTTAAATATAAAACTTTTTTTTCTGTTATCTTTTATGGAGTAATATTTTTAGTTAATATTTTTAAAAATATAAAAATAATTTTTAGTATATTTATGAAATAATTATGACATGACAATAATATATCTGATGTGGATATGACATGTCATTTATGTAAGGGAGAGTGAGCTACACACATGGCTGGAGGGGTTTAAATATCTTATTTTAATTGTGTTTGAGGGTTCACTTGACAAAGAACTAAGTAGAAGGGCGCAAAATACAAACTCATACAAGTATAAGGGTCCATTAGATCATTTCGCCAAATAATTTATAACTAGCTATATTGATTATGTTGAAAGAGTTTTGGTACTTACCTCAAAATAGTTGTCATGTTGCTCCTGTTTTGTGCATTACTATTTTTTTTTTTGTATGAGTGCTAATTATATTCTTCTTTCAAAATCTGTACGGTAGCATACATATTCATCTAACTATTTGATTTCATTTTAGATTTATGAATTTACATTGTTTTGGTATATAAGTTCTTATATATATATTCATGATACATGTGATGTCAAACTTGCTTTGGACTCCACCCTTGCATTTTTTCGAGCTGATATTACTTTCCGAGTCACCCTAGTGGATGTTAGAAAAGGAAGCTAAATAAAGGTCTTGAAGGCCAAAATGCAGGTGGAAAGAGGCTGGTATACAACAGTATACGACTGATATACAATAATTGTATACAATCAATATACAGGGTAGAAAATGAGCTAAAAGCCCAACATTTCAACAGCAGCAACAGCAGCCCAAAAAGGCTAATCTGGGTCCAAACCCAAGTTTCTTTAGTCTACTTAGCCTAAACATTATTATGCCTTTATTTGTTATAATTTGTTTGGATTTTAACTTTAGCTTTAGTTTAGCTTAGTTGAATTCCCAAAAGATAAACCAATTTCCTTGTGTTGATTTACTTCATTAATGAAATCAGTTTATCTACTCTCGTCCATTTTATCACTTAACTAATTATTTTGGCTAAGTATTTCCCTTATTTTCAAACATTTAAAATATTTCAAAGTTAACTTGTTATCCTTAAATAACCTTAGAAAGGTTTTATTTTCAAAGTAAGTCAAATAGTCGGATAACTGCATGGTAGCGGTTGCTTTTAAGTGCTAATGCCTTCTTAAAGTAGAACTAAGAATTTCTTGTTCATTTTTCACTAATTTTTTTAAAGATTTATCAGTTAAGATCTTTTTAAATTAAGTTTTCTTAATTTCTTTATAAGAATTAAGTGACGACTCTTTATAAGTATTTTTCTTAAATTGTTTTATAATTAGAACATTTCAGAATGTAATTTTTCTAAAAGATTGTAAAATCGATGATATAACATAAATGACTACTCTGTTGAAGATTTTTTAATAGGTTCTAACCTTAAGATTTGATTTTATTTGACTATAATGTGAATTTTCTTTTACTTGTTAAAATTTCTTTTAAATTATAACTTTTGCTTCTCATGGCACACGACAAATAGAATGCATTAGAAAAAGGGTGATTATGTGGTTATCTGTTGTTGTCCGTTCAGAAAGAACACTTTGCTTTTTGAAGTAATAATCATATAGTTGATTCGTGGTCATCCAATATCGCTAATTATTTTCACGCCACAATTTTCAAACTCCGATACTCGATCATTTTTCAAAGTCCACTCTTAGTCAACTAGAGTAGTGTAAAGTCAACACTCTGATTTAGAGCATTGGCCTAAAATGACCCAACACTCAAGGCGTGTTGGGCCCATTAGAAAGACTAACTTGAGTCCAAAAAGCCCTCAGCCTAAATGAACACTCATACTTATGTGTTTAAATTTTAAGAACCTATACATCGTTTGACAAACCATTGTTCCTTGGGGTTGGAATTTATTTAAATAGTTTGTTCGAGTTGACGAATAATCATGAGCTACTACTTCATTGAAAAGGTGTTGGGGATTGTCAAAATCTCCAAAAAGGAAAGAACGTTCTCGAAGGCTTAGTTTAGAATTATACCCATGCATGGGACTTGTTATTTATATCACTTTCCCCATTTTATGTATCCCCATTCAATTTGCTCACGAGGCTTATATAAATATATTTCTGGAGGCAGTAGAATGTTTTCAAATGATGTGATATACCTTTCAAATCATTAGGCTTACTCTTGGTACAAAAGGGTCGCATATATGTTTAGGATGCGCAATAAATGTTTATGTGCCATGTGATATAATTATTTTTGTGTGAATATGTTACTTCGTTTGGAGACATACTAGTCCTTTCCTTTTATTTTTTGAGAATTTTTGTAGAACCTCACAAGCGCAAATAATCAAGTCACTATCAAAAGTTCGTCCAAATACTCTTTGAGTCTTAAGTTTCCCAAAAAAATTCAAACTTCACTCTCAAAATCCTAAAATCGTACTCTTTCAGCTCAAAAAAAGTTGAACTTGCAGCTAAGATGAAAAGATACTTAGGTATTGAGATCGAGGAAGCTAGAGAGGCTCTCTTGAGAAGAATGGAGGATATGGACTGAGAGGTCACGAAAGTCGAGAGACAGACCAAGAGAATCTAAGAGGTCAAGGAGGCCATCTTGGTTAAAGGTGTTGAGGTGGAAGCAAAGATCGCTTCCACGAAGGATGTGTTGGCTAAGATTAGTAATATGTTAGATCATCCTTTAAGAAAAACAGGACCCAAAATCTCTAAAGATTATATTCATGAACTTAGCGAAGTGCTTCAAAACATCACATCCATCATTAAGGACATGGAAGAGATTTATGTCAAAGGAAACTTGTCAGACAAGGAACCTGACCAAGGAACCATTAAACAGACTGTCTCGTCGAAAAAGAAGAAATCTAACTCAAATAAAAAGATTTAATCAACCTATCCGGGTAAGTTCAGGTAGAGGATGAAAAGATCACCTTCAAAATGCACTTCCAAGACTATCTTGGTGGCCTTGAAGTCACTTCATGATCTACCATATACCGCACTTTAATGGCTATAGGTACCCTTCACCCCCATTAAGGGAATGTAACATTTCGCTAATTGAAAGAACTAAATAGAGTTAGAATTGGAAATAGTCATTTTAGGAAAAAATGAAAAATCTGGAAATTTGTCAAGTTATGTTAAGTTTGGATTTTTGGTTAACTTGAAACGACCATAACTCCTATCTCAGGATGATTTAGGTGTGCTACCAGATACCATAGGAAATATCTTAGAATTATCTTTTCAACGCCGCTGAGTTTGCGTGATTCCGAGTTCGTATGAGTGAGATATGCTCATTCGAAGTTGGGCTGTTAAAATAAGAAAAGTCTAATCCAGATTTTAGGAGGGTATTATGGTCCTTTCCATACCCAATTAATTTATTTCGTTTTAAAAAATGGTAATTGGGGTCTAAACTGAGATAGTTCAATTTACGCATTAACCAAATCACGCTAGGGCTTTTAGAAAAGAGAAAAAAGAGAAAATAGGAGAAAAGGTCAGGATTTCGTCAAGATCATTAGATTTCGTTGTGGATTTTGCCAAGGATTCAATCCTACGAGGTATGTGAGACTTTCATAGCGTTGGGTTCATTCACCCACGCGCCAATCATATTTGTTTCAGTGAAATTCATTTCTAGAAAGTTGAAAGTATGATGTTCTTGAATTATATTCTTGAAGTTTGCTTTAGTTCTTGATGGAATCGTGTCAATTTAAGAGTTGTTTTGAGTTAGATTCTTGTGTATATATATTGGCATTTGAATCTATAGAGGGATTAAGAAAAAGAATCGGATTTAGGCGAATTGGGGTGAGAAAACGAAGAAGGAAAAAGTCGAGCAGGTTTGGCACGCAAGTCCACGTCGCGGACTTGCTCCCCCAGTGAAAAAAAATAACCTCCGCATCGCGGAGAAGACGCGGACTCCTCTGTTTCAAAATTAAATTTCGCGATCAAATAATTAAATGCATCTCCGCATTGCAGACTAGTTCCCAGACAATGATTTCTTGATCTTTTCTCATGTTTAACTATCTAAAAACACTCCTAAACATCATAAGAGCCTTCTTATCACAAATCACAATTCTTGAATCCATAATTCAATTCAAGGAAAGTTAAGAGTCAAGTCAAGAGAAGTTAAGAGTCCAGTCAAGAGGTTAAGAGTTAAGACAAGAGAAGTTCATAAAGTATTCCAAAAGTTTTTTACAAATGTTTTAACTTTGTTTTAAGACTTAAGCTTTGAATTGAGTAAAGAGTAAGAGAAATGTTCATTTCTTCAAAGATTATACAGGAACTAAGTATTCCCAAGAGTTAAAAATGTTTTCACATTTGAGCAAGAAGGGAAACACCGATTTCCAAGAGAGCTTTGAAGCTAAGTTTTGAGTAATTATCTCAAACCAAATAAAGAAGTTTTGTTTTAAAAATATATGAGCTAAGTATATTTTGGGAGTAGTATTGAGCACCGATATTGGGATGCGAGCTCATAATAACTCAAGTCTCCATAAACCATGTAGCCATCATGGTTAGGAAATGATCATACTTTTTAGATAATTCCTTAAGTGCTTTGTAGCATAGACTAGTGGATCCACTTAGTTAAGGCGTTCTATATGACAGAAAAGTATAGGACAGTTTTGGCAGTGTGGTCAAGACGTTATATCACCACTTAGGCTCATAATGGTGGTTGTCGGTTAGAGAAACTCCCACAGAATCTATATTACTTTATTATACGAGTACAGTTGAGTTTGTTATTGCATTTTTTTAATGACTTAAGTTTCTTTCTACTGTTTTAAAAGCTTTCTATATATTGCATGTGTATTGTTTCTTTGTATTGAGTTAAGTTATTCATGAGTTGAGTAAAGCCAAGGTAAGTGTTTCTTTCAGATTCGCTTCAAGCTTATGTTATGTTTAGTTTTCCCCTCGCATACTCGTACATTCAATGTACTGATGCTATTTGGCCTGCATCGTTGTTATGATGCAGACACAGGTAACCAGGATCAGCATCCAGCGCCTTATTGATCTAGTTGAGCATTCAGAGTCAGTTGGTGAGCCTCCTTGCTTTCCGGAGGGCTCCTTTTTATCATTTGCTTTTAGTATTTCATTTGTTATGTTAATTAAGGGTCTTTTCCCGACATCTCTCCTTGTTTTAGAGGCTTCATAGACAGTCAGTAGTTCAGTTGTCTTTACATTATTATTTCATACGTTAAGACTTGAGTTGTCATTTTGGCCAAGTTGAATATTTGAACTTTAAACGTTCTAAGTTATTTTATTAAACAGTTGAGTAGAAGTGCATTTGATTATTGTAATAATGCTTAGAGCCTTCCACTGAGTAAGTAAGCCAGGCCAAGGGTTCGCTTGGGGCCAGCAATGGTTCTCGATTGCCAGTCCTGCCCAGTGTGTAGGCTCGGGGAGTGATAAACTTGGTATCAGAGCACAGAGTTCAAGAGTCCTAGGGAGTCTATGAAGCCGTGTCTGTAGAGTCCTAGTTATCGGTGTGAAGCGCGCCACATCTATAATTAGGAGGCTGCAACACTTACAAAATTTTCTCACTTCTTTCACACTCATTTCGTGCGTTAGAGTTTGATCTCTAAAAAGTTTCTTTCTAATTTGTGCTTGCGCGTGTTTTTCAGTTAATCATGTCTCCAGGAATAGCTATCAGAGGTCGTCCTGCTAGATGTAATGTTAAGGAGCAAGGGGTACCCAACGCACCTGAAGTGCAACCCCAAGGAGAAGTTACCAATGCTGAGTTCAGAGAAGCGATAAGGATGCTATGTCAAGTTGTGACTAACCAGGTTGGGAAACAAAGGGGGATCGATATGAAGAGGCTGACACTTCGAGGATCCGCGAATTCTTAAGGATTAACCCTCCAAGTTTCACTAGTTCAAGCACTAATAAGGATCCATAGAACTTTATTGAGGAACTGGAAAAGGTATTTGATGTTATGAACGTTGCCGATACTGAGCGAGTTGAACTAGTTGCATATCAATTGAAGAATGTTTCTAGGACTTGGTGACTACCTGCGAGTTGGGCTTGTTTTGAGGAGGCCTTCTTGGGTCGTTTCTTTCCCCGAGAATTGAGAGAGGCCAAGGTACGAGAGTTTCTCACTCTTAAGCAAGATTCACTAAGTGTTCATGGGTATGGGTTGAAGTTCACCCAACTATCTCGTTATGCTCCGGAGATGGTTGTAGGTATGAGGAGTAGAATGAGTTTGCTTGTTGCTGGGCTGTCGAGTAAGGAAATTAAGGCTGAAATGCTAATAGGTGACATGGATATATCAAGGTTGATGGTCTATGTGCAGCAGGTTGAGAAAGAGAAACTAAAGGATAGGGAGGAGTTTAGAAACAAGAAAGCGAAGACAGGAAATGAGTCCGGGCAGCAAAGAAGTAATGTGAATCATTAGTCCTTTCAGCAAAAGCAAAAGAGACATGCTCTATCATCTACTAGTGCACCTGCACCCAGAAACAAAGGTGAGTACAATAGTCAGAATTCACAGCACTTCAGGGATAGACCTACCCAAACTCAGGGTATTGTGGCACAAGGAAGTAACTCGGCTCCTGCATGTGCTAAGTATGGTAGAACCCACCCAGGTAAGTGTCATGATGGCTCCACAGGTTGTTTCAAGTGTGGACAAGAAGGTCACTTCATGAAAGAGTGCCTCAAGAATCGGCAAGGTAATGGGAATCAGGGCAATAGAGCCCAATCTTCATCAGTTGCTCCACCAGACAGGGTTGCACCTAGAGGAGCTACTTCTGGTACTGGCGGAGGAGCAAACCACATTTATGCGATCACTAGTCGCCAAGAGCAAGAGAACTCTCCAGATGTTGTCACTGGTATGATCAAAGTCTTTACTCTTGATGTTTATGCTTTGCTAGACTCATGAGAGTTTATTTTTTGTAACTCCTTATGTTGCAAATAATTTTAATGTTCTTCCTAAGAAACTTTGTGAACCCTTTTATGTCTCTACACCTGTTGGGGAGTCTATTCTAGCTGAGCGAGTATATCGTGATTGTGTCATTTCCATCAATCACAAGAACACTATGGCTGATTTAGTTGAGTTAGACATGGTAGATTTTGATGTCATTCTTGGTATGGATTGGCTTCATGCCTGTTATGCCTCCATTGATTGTAGAACTAGAGTTGTTAGGTTCCAAATTCCTAATGAGCCAGTTATAGAGTGGAGTAGTAGTTTAGCAGTGTCTAAGGGTCATTTCATTTTGTACCTTAAGGCGAGAAAGTTAGTTTCCAAGGGGTGTGTCTATCACTTAGTCCGAGATAATGACTCTAGTGTTGAGATATCTCATATTCAGTCAGTTGCAGTAGTAAAAGAGTTTCCAGAAGTCTTTCCTGATGATCTTCCTTGAGTCCCTCCTGAGAGAGAAATAGACTTCAGTATAGACATTCTTCCAGATACTCGTCTTATATCTATTCCTCCATATAGAATGGCACCAGCAAAGTTGAAAGAGCTAAAAGAACAGTTGAAAGATCTCCTTGATAAGGGTTTTATTCGACTATGTGTCTCACCTTGGGGCGCTCCGATCTTATTTATGAGAAAGAAAGATGGTTCCCTTAGGATATGTATAGACTACCGCCAGTTGAACAAGATTACCATCTAGAATAAGTATCCTCTTCTGAGAATTGATGATCTTTTCGATCAGTTTTAGGGTGCTACCTATTTCTCTAAGATAGACCTCAGATCAGGCTACCATCAGTTGAGGGTAAGGGAATGTGATATTCCAAAGACAACATTCATGACCCGTTATAGTCATTATGAGTTCCTAGTTATGTCATTTGGTTTGACCAATACACCTGTAGCATTCACGAATCTTATGAATAGAGTATTCAAACCTTATTTAGATATGTTTGTTATCGTATTCCTTGATGACATACTAATATATTCAAAGAATGAAGAAGATCATGTTAGTCATCTGAGAATAGCTCTCCAAACTTTAAAGGATAGAGAGTTATATGCCAAGTTCTCTAAGTTTGAGTTTTGGCTTGAGTCTGTGGCATTCTTAGTCCACATTGGGTCTGGAGAGGGAATTAAAGTTGATACCAAAAAATAGAGGCTATGCAGAATTGGCCTAGACCCATATCTCCAATTGATATTAGGAGTTTTTTGGGGTTGGTTGGATATTATAGAAGGTTCATAGAGGGGTTCTCGTCTATTTCATCCCATTTGACCAAGTTGACTCAGGAAACTGTGAAGTTTCAATGGTCTGAAGCTTATGAGAAAAGCTTTCAGGAATTGAAAAAAAGGTTGACTACTGCCCTAGTTTTGACTTTACCAAAAGGTACGCAAGGTTTTGTTGTTTATTGTGATGCGTCTAGAGTTGGTTTGGCTTGTGTGTTAATGCAGAATGCCAAGGTTATAACTTATGCTTCCAGACAGTTAAAAGTTCATGAGAAGAAGTACCCAATCCATGATCTAAAATTAGTTGTCGTGCTGCTATTTGCTTTGAAAATATGGCGCCATTATCTTTATGGTGTTCATGTGGATGTGTTCACCGATCACAAGAGTCTTCAGTACGTGTTTACTCAGAAAGAGCTTAACCACAGACAAAAGAGGTGGTTAGAATTACTCAAGGATTATGACATGAGTATTCTTTATCACCTACGTAATGCTAATTTTGTTGTTGATGCCTTGAGCAGGTTATCTATGGGTAGTACCGCCCATTTTGAGGAAGATAAGAAAGAGCTAGCAAAAGATGTGCACAGACTTGCATGCTTGGGAGTCCGACGAATGGATTCCACAGAAAGAGGAGTAGTGGTGATGAATGGGGTTGAATCATCCTTAGTGTCATAAATGAAAGAGAAACAAGACCAAGACCCTATCTTGCTTAAATTGAAGGCAAATGTTCATAAGCAAAAAGTATTGGCTTTTGAACAAGGGGGAGATGTTGTATTGAGGTATCAAGGTAGGTCACCTACCTCTCATTGAGTTTGCTTACAACAATAGTTACCACTCTAGCATCCAGATGGCTCCGTATGAAGCTCTTTATGGAAGAAGATGCAGATCTCCTATTGAATGATTTGAAGTGGGTGAAGAAGGGTTGATAGGACCAGATTTAGTTCATCAAGCTATGGATAAGGTGAAGGTTATTCAAGAGAGGTTGAAAACAGCGCAGAGTCGTCAGAAATCCTATACTGATGTTAGGAGAAGGGAGCTAGAGTTTAAAGTAGATGATTGGATATACTTGAAAGTTTCACCCATGAAGGGTGTCATGAGATTTGGTAAGAAGGGGAAACTTAGTCCCCGGTATATTGGCCTTTACAAATATCCAAGAGGATTGGCAAAGTAGCTTATGAGTTAGAGATACCACAAGAGTTAGCAGCGGTTCATCCGGTATTTCATATTTCCATGTTGAAGAAGTGCATGAGAGATCCTTCACTTATCATACCAATTGAAGATATTTGTATCAAGGATAACTTATCTTATGAGGAGATTCCCGTTCAAATTCTAGATCGCCAAGTTCGCAAGTTGAGGACAAAGGAAGTAGCATCAGTCAAAGTCCTTTGGAGGAATCAATTTGTTGAGGAAGCTACTTGGGAAGCTGAGGAAGATATGAAGAAGAGGTATCCACATCTCTTTGAAACTGGAGAAATTTCAGACCAATGTACTAATTCTTTTCTTAGTACTCTTTAATTTATAAGTTGGCATGTTGTATTTGCATTGCTTGTTGGGTGTTTGATCTGAATGTTACATGTTACACCATTTGCCTAGTAAGAGTAATCTCATTCGAGGATGAATATTCCCAAGGGGGAGATATTGTAACATCTCGCTAATTGAAAGAACTAGAAAGAGTTAGAATTGGAAATAGTCATTTTAGGAAAGAATGAAAAATCTGGAAATTTGTTAAGTTATGTTAAGTTTGGGTTTTTGGTCAACTTCAAACGACCATAAATCCTACCTCAGGATGATTTAGGTGTTCTACCATATACCGTAGGAAAGATATTGATATTATCTTTCCAACGCCGCTGAGTTTGCGCATTTCCGAGTTCGAATGAGTGAGATATGCCCATTCGAAGTTGGGTTGTTCAAATAAGGAAAGTCTAATCTGGATTTTAGGAGGGTATTATGGTCCTTTCCATACCCAATTGACTTATTTCATTTTTAGAATTTTAATTGGGGTCTAAACTGAGATAGTTCGGTTTACACATTTACCAAATCACGCTAGGGCTTTAAGAAAAGAGAAAAAGGAGAAAAGGTTGGGATTTCGTCAAGATCATTAGATTTCGTTGTAGATTTCGCCAAGGATTCAATCCTACGAGGTATGTGAGACTTTCATAGAGTTGGGTTTGTTCACCCAGCGTCAATCGTGTTTGTTTCAGCGAAATTCGTTTCTAGAAAGTTGAAAGTATGATGTTCTTGAATTATATTCTTGAAGTTTGCTTTAGTTCTTAAGATTTGATGGGATTGTGGAGTTCTTGATGGAATCGTGTCGATTTAAGAGTTGTTTTGAGTTAGATTCTTGTGTATATATACTGACATTTGAATCTATAGAGGGATTGAGAAAAAGAATTGGATTTAGGTGAATCGGGGTGAGAAAACGAATAAGGAAAAAGTCGAGCAGGTTTGGCACGCAAGTCCGCGTCATGGACTTGCTCCCCCAGTGAACAAAAAATCACCTCCGCGTCGCGGAGAAGAGGCGGACTCCTCTGTTTCAAAATTAAATTTTGTGATCAAATAATTAAATACATCTCCGCGTCGCGGACTAGTTCCCAGACAGTGATTTCTTGATCTTTTCTCATGTTTAACTATCTAAAAACACTCCTAAACATCATGAGATCCTTCTTATCACAAATCACAATCCTTGAATCCTTAATTTAATTCAAGGAAAGTTAAGAGTCAAGTCAAGAGAAGTTACGAGTCAAGTCAAGAGGTTAAGAGTTAAGTCAAGAGAAGTTCATAAAGTATTCCAAAAGTCTTTTACAAACGTTTTAACTTTGTTTTAAGACTTCAGCTTTGAGTTGAGTAAAGAGTAAGACCAAAGTTCATTTCTTCAAAGATTATACGGGAACTAAGTATTCCCAAGAGTTAAAAATGTTTTCACATTTGAGCAAGAAGGAAAACACTTATTTCCAAGAGAGCTTTTAAGCTAAGTTTTGAGTAATTATCTCAAACCAAAGAAAGAAGTTTTGTTTTAAAAATATATGAGCTAAGTATACTTTGGGAGTAGTATTGAGCACTGATATGGGGGTGTGAGTTCATAATAACTCAAGTCTCCATAAACCATGCAGTCATCATGGGTAGTAAAGGATCATACTTTTTAGATGATTCCTTAAGTGCTTTTTAGCATAGACTAGTGGATCCACTTAGTTAAGGCGTTCTATGTGACGACAAAGTATAGGACAGTTCTGGCAGCGTGGGCAAGACAATGTATCACCACTTAGGCTCATAGTGGTGGTTGTCAGTTAGAGAAACTCCCACATAAGCTATATTACTTTATTATACGAGTACAATTGAGTTTGTTATTGAATTTCTTTAACGAACTAAGTTGCTTTCTATTGTTTCAAAAGCTTTCTATATATTGCATGTGTATTGTTGCTTTATATTAAGTTAAGTTATTCATGAGTTGAGTAAAGTCAATGTAAGTGTTTCTTTCAGATTCCCTTCAAGCTTATGTTATGTTTAGTTTTCCCCTTGCATACTCGTACATTCAATCTACTTATGCAATTTGGCCTACATCGTTGTTATGATGCAGACATAGGTAACCAGGATCAGCATCCAGCGCCTTGTTGATCTAGTTGAGAATTCAGAGTCAGTTGGTAAGCCTCCTTGCTTTCCGGAGGGCTCCTTTTTATCATTTGCTTTTAGTATTTCATTTGTTATGATGATTGGGGGTCTTGTCCCGACATCTCTCCTTGTTTTAGAGGCTTCATAGACAGTCAATAGTTCAGTTGTCTTTACATTATTATTTCATACGTTAAGACTTGAGATGCCATTTTGGCCAAGTTGAATGTTTGACCTTTAAACGTTCTAAGTTATTTTATTAAACAGTTGAGTAGAAGTGCATTTGATCATTGTAATAACGCTTAAAATCTTCTGCTGAGTAAGTAAGTCAGGTCAAGGGTTCGCTTGGGGCCAACAATGGTTCTCGAGTGCCAGTCCCTCCCAGGGTATAGGCTCGGAGGGTGACAGGGAACATGTTTCAAGGTTGATCCCGAAAACAATCACGAGTGTACTTACCATACTGAACAACAAAGTTATACTACTGACGAATGTCAAGAATTGAGGACTACCATTCATGTACCGGTCAACAGTGGTAAGATTAGCCACATATGGGGCCCTTCCATCCTTGCTTATGATCATGTTAAATCAAGAACTCATATTACTAAATATGTTCTAATCCACCGCTATAATTTCACCATCTTCAGAGAGTCCTACTTGGAGGTCTACAAAAAAATTAGTGGATGAAAAAATTTTAACCCTATGAAAGGGAAAGAAAATCAGACTTCTTCTACATAGCGTAGAAATGGCGAGATGTGTCTCTATCATGGCACAACAGGATACAACATTAAGAAATGTCGCATTTTTAGGATTGACTTGGAGCACCTCATTAACATAGGGAAGATTGAAATAGAGTTTCCACCATATCATCCATACAGGGAGAAAGATCAAATGAAGAAAAGTTCAAAAAATAGCCTCAGGAGAGGCGAGGTTTCATTTATGAAGTTTATTGTTGTTTTTCTTGTTCCATGTAATGAATCAATTAATTAATCAAGAATCAAAGAAATTATCTTTGTACAAAGTCAAACTACGTAGGACTTGAATTCTCCTCTGTGAAATACGTAGGTAGCCTTTCAGGAGCCATCCTCCTATCTTTGTGAACTTTTATGTCCTATCACTCTTGCAAGGAGATTGAAAATTTCACATCTATTTACATAAACGGAGATCAAGAGAACACAAATTAAACTTCCTAATTCCTGATCCCAAGTGTAATATCTCATGTCTACTATAAACATCATTTAATTACGAGTTGAAAGTTTCCAATCAATTGTTAGTCTGAATATTCTTATTTTTTTTATTTACCTCCTAGTCATTGTCTTTCATGTAACAAATGTAAAAAAAAAAATGTCCCCTTTTTTATATTTAGAAAATTGATTAACATTATTCTTGAGTAATTGTCAATCAAAAGAACAAAATATCCAGGTTTTCTTTTTTGAAAAAAAAATAAAATTGACCCCGCAAGTCTAAATGTGTGTAAATAACTTGTTGCTTGTCTTGTACTGTACTTTCTTGCTGAACTTCACCCTTGTCTACTTGAACAATACCTAATAGTCAAAAAATTTAATTTTATTTTTGTATTCATTAAATTCTTCTTGATGAACAAAGATAATTATTTTTTCACTCGTATGATTAAGTGATAAGTGTCACAACTAAATTTGATTCAAATCATCCTTTTCAGAAGCTACTGCAACTTACTCTTCAACTGCAGTATCCTAATAATAATGATGTAGAATCACTACAAAAATTATCTTTAATATGACGATAAATTGCTCATAGCTAATAGATTATTTTTTTTTAATAGTTTATCGCTAATGCATTCCAAAATAAAATTAACTACAAATTTTGTTGTTTAACAATAGAATTTGTCTATCACTAAATTCTGTTTTTAATAGTAAATAAAATTACCTTTATGAGTACCATAAGAAATTTATACACTTTTATACAATTTAGATGTGTCATTCTCTGAGTTGAACTTAAACCCTTGATCATACAATGTTAAAAGAGAAATCAATTTTCTCTTCATTTTAAGTGTGTCATTCTCTTCAGGTATTATCTAGTGAAATACTGTGTTTTTCATGTAGCAACGTATCAACAAAAGTATAGTAAGATAAAGGTAAAGAAAATAACACAATAAAATGATATTCACTCTTAATTTTATATTTGTAATTTGGTCCATAATAATTGAATTACTCATCAAGGTGGATTTTAATATGTATGTCTTAGTTTATACAAAAATTGTACAGTCTCTTATTTAGATAGAGATGACTTGGCAACGATTACCTAGAATACATCTCTTCTATCTTTATCCGTACTATTGTTGTAGAATTTTATGCAAAACAATTTCACGAATAGTGTTATTTATAAGCTCATGAAAAACATACTCAATTTTCTCTCCTTCAAAAATATTTATTTCTGACTTTTTCATCACTTCAAGAAAATTCTTATTAATTTTTTTGCAACTCTTGTAACACCTAGGATGATGTCATCCTAGTCTTTCAAAGATTGCAATGAGATTCCTTGTCAAATTTTCCTACTTCTTACTTTGTTGAAGATGAAGAAGTCATCTTAATTCTAAATTAAAAAAAGTTCAGATTAAACCATGACTCTGATGTCAACCTTTTAGTTGTTGAGAAGGTTTCCCAAAGTGATACATAATGTGTATCTAATAAGATTTACAAGTAAATTAGATATAAAGATATGTTGTGAAAAATTATGAATTATTAGCATACTATCACATAAAAAAAGTAAATAGAGAAGAAAAAAATATAAGAATATAATGAGATTCAGACAATTCTAATCTTCGTGACAAAAGTAGATACAATTTTTCACTATTACATTACGAAGAATTCACAAACAAGAAGTATTAATCAAGCATTTTACTTCATCTATCACTTGAGTCACACCAATATACTTTTCAAGCCACAACCAATTAACATAAGTTCAAATTCCAATAGTATTTCTTTTCCTGTTTGTCACAATATTTGAGTTGCCAATCAAATTGCACATTAATGAGTATGCATAACATCAATTAGAGAAATTTGGAATAATAAATTGAAGAAAACAGAAACAAGACAATGTTATTCATGAATTTTAATATAGCATAACCAAGATCAAAAGAGCAAATTGTCTAGCTATTGGTTACACATCCCAAAAGTCATAAAAATGATTACAAAAAATAGGTAAATCATACTATTACTTTATAATAAACTCAAAACAAACGAAAATAATAATTACTAATTTGGTCTAGTGCAATCGAATCGGATCTCACCCTGGTTTCCGGTCAAAACCCCGACCCGACCCAAATTTGTCATGGCTGTTGCAAATGCTTGTTTGAATGCATCATTATTAGAAGCAAAAAAGTTGACAGTATTTCTTGATCTTGAATCAGTGAAAAGAATTTGATCAGAGACAAATAGACCTTTTCCTTGTTGAAGGTTCTTATAATAAGCATTATCAAAAGTATTTGGTGTTGTTGGATCCATATTAATAGCAATTCTCGGGTCGACCCGTAATGGACACATTTGCTTCAATTGTGCCACGTAAGCTTTGTTTAGGGTCGGGTCAATACTGCTCTTTGGGCTGAAATTGTAGAGCCTCTTGGAAACACGGTTGCAATGAGAGAAACCAAGGGTATGTGCACCTATATATATAAAAAAAAAAATACTTACTTTAACAATGCATCTCAATTTAAGTGTTTTAGTTTGACTGAATATAAAGTTTGAAAAATAGAGGTAAACTTTTTGAATCTTAAAGATCTTAAATTAAAGAAATATGTGATCTTTTAAATTTTGTGGTGCAAGGTAGAATGTTAGAATATATATTAGAAGAGGTATAATACATAAATCTGTCATTTAACTTGACTTCATTTCACATTTATGCCTCCAACTTAGGATATGTATAAGTAAGCACTAAAACTTGTATAAAGTTGAATAAGTAGATACATGAGTCTCATGTGGCATTAGAACACCACGTACGATGCAAATTGTCACATAGGACGTGTGTGTCTATTTGTTCAACTTTAAACAAGTTTAAGTGTCTAGTTGCGCATACACAATGTTGGAGGACATAAATGTGAGCTAAGGTCAAATTAAAAGGCACATTTATATATTATGTCAATAGAAAAACTTACTAAATACTAGTATACAAAGAGATCAGGCTAAAAAAAAAAAAAAGTAAGACATTTAAATTTGGACAGAATGAGTACCTGATAATGCAATCATATCAGTTTGGCTAAGGCCACGTCTGGCAAACATGGTATTGAGCTGGTCTAGGTTGAATCCTTCCCCTGGAAGTTGATGTTGGACGGAGGTTAAAGTTGAAACTTTCCCATCACGACGGCCCAACTCCACTGGATAAAATGGGCCTCCAGTCTACAATTATATTCAAACCACTTAAATAAGGTAAAAAAAAAAGAAGGGGAAACTATCTATATACAAAATCAAACAGTAAATGAGCAGTGTTTTTACTGAAACACTATATGTTCCTCCTTAATGTCATCACAATATATATAATGGTATCAAGGAGTAACTGAGCAGTGTTTTTACTAAAAACACTGTATGTTCCTCCTTGATGTCACCATCAGAGCTTTGATGGTATCAAGCCGTAAACCTGTATTAGTAGTAAAAGCACATAGTAATTTACCATAGCAACGACTTCTCTAGTGGCCAAAGCTAAAATATCAGAACAAGATACTTTGTTACGGCATTTAGAGTCACTGTCCACAGCTGCTTTGGCTTTGACAACAGTATCAAATCCATCACCTGCTAATGAAAGATTATCTGGATGGTCCTTCTCTGCTTTTCCATTTGGTGATGCCAATAGCATTGATGCATCACAACCCTAAAATCATTCAAAATTATAATTTCCATCACACAATAACAACCGTTGGTTTTTCGATTGTTGTAATTGAGACAATTCGAATGGATAATATGAATTTGGAAACGTACCCGAACAAAGCAATCATGAAAAAAGAGTCGGAGAGTTGCTGGAGCCGTAACAAAAGTCTGTTGAAATTTCAGTCTAACTGCAGAACGAACCAATGACTCAACATTTGGGCATGTATTTTTGTAGAAGTCTGTTTTCAATTGACCAAATGCAATACTACTAACACTTAGAATCAAAAACAGAACAAACAACAAATTACTACTCTTTTTTTGAAACTCCATTTCTTTTTTCTTGTTTCCTCTAAGATATTAAATTGATGATTTTATGGGGTTGCTAAAGAGTTGTATTTATACTTTTAATTACTAGGTATATAAAGAAATATATTCAAGTGGGCAGTTAAATTAAGATTGGACTTTGGCTAAATACACCCTGGCCATTTGTTCAATGAGATTGTGCTTGAGTTATGGTGAGTTTTTTTTTTTCATTATCATTCTTTTGTCACTAAAGTTAATTATGAGTAGCACAGTATTTTTTTATATGGTGGATTAGAGAATGGCAGATCATTAGAAATAGAATAAAATAATACTACTCCTTAATTGCAGGTATTACATTGTTTTGTATTTTTTTTTTTATAAAATAAGAAAAGAGATCTAAGTGTGTTTGGTAGGAAAGAAAAATGTTTTCCTAAAAAATAATTGAACTCTTTTTTTTACTTATTTTCTAGTATTTGATAAGTCAGTAAAAAATTAATATTTCAAGAACAATTATATATAAGCTAACAAAATATTATGAGGTTGGGATGTGGTGGGGGAGTGGGGTGGAGGTGGAGGGGTGGAATGTTCAAGAGTTCAGGATTTCAATAAGATGAGTGCATGATTATGAAAAAATGCATCTTAAATATAAATTTTATCGATTTGATTTTTAGGTTCTTAATATCAACCATTAAATTTTAAAATTTATAGGTCAAAATAATATAATACTACTAGTTTTAAATTTTAATATACACATTTGATTTAATTATATAAAATTTTTAGGAATTTTTTATGTAACACGCTTAAAATTTTTGAAAGATTAAAGGAAAAAAACAAAAGAAAAATTAATTGAAATGTCAAAAGTGTAACTGATAACCACTTGGGAGGTGTTATTCAAAAAGACAAGATAAATATAAGATTTAAATTTATATCCTCACCTAGAGAGGCGCACTCAATCATCATTGTATTATTATATGATATTTTGAACGTGGGTTCACACATCCAGGGGCGACTCAACGTAATTGGGGGCCTAAAGCGAAATTACAATTCAATGCCTAAAATATAAACAAACTGTGTATACGTATTTATTCAAATTTTATTTTCCTTGCACTATTTAGATGAAAATTATTATTATTTAATATTGTAGTTTTAGGTAAGATTTTATCAACTCAATATTGAAAAACATCCTTTCAATGAGGTAATTATTATAAGAATTGTTAACATAATTTTATAAGTAATAAGTTGACAAATATTAAATAAAGATAAGAGTTAGAACCATAGAATCTCAAGAAGTTGATGACTTGGTATACCCCATTTTAATATGCTTGTTGTAATGCTTGAAACTAAAATTTAAAAACAAATATTTTTCACTATTAATTCTTATTTTTAACAAAGTACAAAAGATGTTAGAGTGGGTAAAATAATATATTTTTTATAATATTATACTTTTTATCATAAATAATCCATTTTTTCTATAAAAAAAAATGTAACACATAATTTATGCTTGATAAAAATTTGGGGGCTTAAGGCATAAGCTTTATTTTACAAAGCATAGAGTCGCCTTGCACACATCTATATTTAAATATTTTTTTTAAAATATAACATTACTATATATGATCTAGAGAGAGGAGTATGGGTTCATGTGAACCCGCGGCACCCCTCTAGATGCACCCCTGGGTGGGGGTGGAGGGATGGAATGTTCTAGAGATGGGGGTTTGGGGACATTGATTGAATAGGGAGGAGATAATGAACTTAAAAATTATTTATCGTATTTGTTTTTCTTATTTTCATTAGAAAATTATTTTAAGAAAATTATTTTCCTAAAATTTTTTTGAACAACCAAACATGAAAATTATAAACATTTTTATGTTCCCGGTACCAAAACACAAAAGTAATACCAAAGACGTGTCCTAGAATAATTTGCTTTACAAATATATTACCAATATATTATTTTATTTTAAACTATTAGGTGGTACATTTTTTTTTTGTGTATATCAAAATTAAAATAATGTCATTCACCATTAGAAATAACTTAACTTGAGTTTTTTCCTTTTTATCTTGAGTAAAATAATTTACAATCATATAACTATCTAAAATTTACTTTAAATCATAAAATGTCATTCACCATTAGCAATAACTTAACTTGAGATTTTCCTTTTTATCTTTGGTAAAATAATTTACAATCACATAATTGTCTAAGATTCACTTTAAATCATAAATTTTGATAATCTTTTATTTTTTTTCTTAAAATTTTATATCAAGTAAAATGGTGACACATGAATTAGAACGGAGTACTTAATTAGAATATTTCAAATGAACGTTATAACATCTTCGGCAATAATAGTAAAATATATATACCCTCTATCTCAAATTATAGTGGCTTGATTTGAAGTATAAAGGTCAAATTAATTAATTTAATATGAATTTGGATATAACATCTTCAAGTTTCTTTGAAATAATTTTAAATATATACAAATTAAATAAAACATACCATAAGTAACAATAATTAGTAACTAAAATTTTAATAAATACATTACAATAATTAATAACTAAAAGTATTTCTAATAATTATGATTAAAGAAATTTTTTTTTAATTAATAAAATAATAATATAAAATAAAGCAAAGAGAGTAGTACCGTTACTTGTCTTGACCTTACGCACCAATCACCATGCCTTGAGTGCACCAAGATGAAACTTTAAATGTCAGTTTCTGGAAATACTAAATAGTAATACCGTCTATTTTTACTTGTCCATTCTACTATTTAGGATTGTTCAAAAAATAATTGTTTAATTTATAAAATTAATAAATAATTTATCATATTAAGTCTATTTTATCCATACTATTAAACATTATTCAATTTTCAACGTTTAGATGACTTATATTTAATATGGGTGATTTGATAAAATTAACTTTTTCATATGTTGCTTTTTAATCTATATATCAAATCAATAGTTGACAATTATTGTTCAATAGAGAGAATTATTTTATATACACTTCTAAGTTAACATACATGTAACATATCGACTTAAACTTTGATGTAACATATACTTTTTACATCACACCAAATGTTCTACTACTGCCAACTTTAGTTTATTTTCTTCTACCCATTAGTATTGATTTATAAGAATACTACTAGCCAAATTAAGTTTAATTAAATACCTCCCCTATAAAATGTTAAGGTGAAACAAGTACTCTTTGTGTTTTCTATTAATCCTGTGGAGTTGATTCAATGTCAAAATGATGGACTATCTTTGTTGAATACATTGTCTAGAGATGGACACAGTCGATTTTTCACAATTTGAATTTTATTATATCAAATTAAGAATTCGTTTCGGTTTTATAATCATGATCACTTACTTGTTGCTTGTTTCAGCAAAACTCTTTAGTTAACACTCACTCTTGTTTGTTCTCCCACTTTCTTTCTTGCTTTCTTACTTAGTTATTTACTTCAATGAACCACCTCCATTTATAGGTAGTGATGGAACAATCTAACTAAAGATATTTTCTACTTAATTTTAAAATGTTCCTCCAACTACTAAGTTCTAGAATTACCCTTTCTAGAACATTTCTAGATTTTTCTCTCTAAAATACTCATTCTAGAGATCTTTCTATTTCTTTACCACTCTTGAATATTCTAGATTCTTCTTTAAAATGTCTTGAATATTAATTAAGTTGGTGATAAATTCTTAACACTCCCCTTCAACACCAACTTAATTTTTTGTTTGTGTCCGTTGTGAGCAATTCTTAGAACTTTGCAAGCATCATGATGTACATGCCCTTTGAGGATCTCCACTTTCGTTGAATTATTTCAGACCCTACTCTTTAAAGCTTCTTCGAATGTAGTAGCATCTTTGATATGACCCACCTTTACTAATGCTGCATCTATATACTTGCCTTCTGGACATTTCAGTCTTGTAGACCTCCTTCGTGGTGGTTGTAATGCTTTATGAACTTTTTCTTGCAACACATCTGAAGTTTACAAGCTCCAGTTTGCCATAAGTTTTTTTTTCCTTTTGTGGAGATACCTCTAGCGTAGATAATTTGGATTATCTTCTTACCTCTTGGTTTGTTTCTTTCTTGTTCTTCTCTTCTTCTTTTTTCAAATTTTTGTAGCTCTTGCTTCAATTTCCTTGAATCTGGTAGGGAGACTTCGTTGTACCACCATGTTGGTGCTTCACCAAATACCACATAAGTTGTCTCGGCATACATGATATATATTGACTATAATATTCTTCCCTTCATGACTGGCAAGCTTGTTGCTTTCAAGCTTTGATATACCTTAACGTCATTCGACCCGAACACAACATAGTTTCTTAAACCTGTTAATTGTGGCACAGATAATGTGGTACATATTTTGAAGTTCCACTTATATTAAGCTATGATGAGGCATGAATATCGTTGTAGACATTAAAATCTTGTTGGACTCTACAAGACACGTTCAATTCTAGTTGGGACTCTACAATATGTGTTCAATTCCAATTAAGATTCTTGGAGGCTAAACCCTAAACCTTAGTTCATGCCTATATTAAGGGTACTATATTTCCTTGAAAAGGCATCTCGAATATTCCACAAAAGTCATGGAATATTCATATAGAGGTAAAATCTAAATCATCCTAGTTCGAGAAATACGCCACTAACATCCCTCGAATCATGGATAAATCTTAGGAGAGTAGAATCAAGGGAGGAACAGAATTGTACTCGCACTATTATCAATAAAATATTCATGTTTTCTTCAGATTTTATTTGTGTGGTTTATTTATTTTCCATATGTTTAAAATTTGTTGCAAACAAATTGGCATGCCTAGTGGGACTAAATCTGCCTTTCATCTCTTCTCTCATAAATTAAATCTGAAAATCTCAAGCTGCAAAGGTGGAAGAATGAGTACTTCAAGCCTCGTCTTTGAGTTTCATCAAGTCTACACTCCGACAAGCCATGAAGCAGGGGGGCAATTTTAGACATTGAAATTTTGTTGGACTCTACAAGACGTGTTCAATTCTAGTTGGGACTCGACAATATGTGTTCAATTCCAATTAGGATTCTTGGAAGCTAAATCATAAACCCTAGTTCATGTCTATATAAAGGGTACTATATTCCCTTGAAAAGACATCTCAAATATTCCACAAAAGTCATGGAATATTCATATAGAGGTAAAATCTAAATCATTCTAGTTCGAGAAATACGCCACTAACAGCCCTCTAATCATGTATAAATCTTAGGAGAGTAGGATCAAGGGAGGAACAAAATTGTACCCGCACTATTATCAATAAAATATTCATGTTTCTTCAAATTTTATTTGTGTGATTTATTCATTTTCCATATGCTTAAAATATTTTGCAAACAACTGTCTTGTCAATGTGAGTTATTGGCATTCTTGAATTATTTGCAGTCACTACTACTCGACCACCTTTATATTCACTCATGTTGATAAGCTTTTCCTCATCACCAGTCACTTGATTGGAACAACCAGAATGAACAATCCAATTATGTTCATAATCAATTAGTTTCTCACTAATAGCTGCAAGTGCAAGCTCGTCTTCTTTGTTAGAGAGATAGGTGACAAATTTCTCTTGTTGATTTCTTTCTTCAACTACATAAGATGTCTCAAAATCTCATTGTTGTTGTTGTTGTTGTTGTTGGTTTTGGGAATAAATACATTACCTTCAACTTTCTTGTACCAGCAGTCTCTGGGTAATGTCCTTTCTTTCCACAATTGTAGCACCTCTCCATTTGACAGTTGTTGAAGCCTTTCGTCTGCTTGTTCAATCGTTGACTTCTTTGATGTTGATTCTTTTAGTCTCCCCCTGGCCGTGAGCTTCTCTCCGCTTCTCGTTTTTTATAATATTGTCTTTTGTTAAATAGGTCATTATATTCATCTTTAAGAAGACTTGATAATGACTTCTCCATTTCTTCTTCTTTTGCCAACAAATTTTCTAACTCAGATAAAGTTTGTTCTGTGGCCCACCCCCGTGTGGCTATAATTATACCTTTGTACTTTGGTCTTAAACGATGAACAATTATTCTCCTCATTCTTGTCTTTGTGATAGCATATTCTCTATATAATTTTGATATTTCATCAGATAGAGATTTTATCTTTGAGAAGTATTGACTGATTATCATATTTTGTTATGAGATCGATAAAAGAACATTTTCAATATTTTTTATCTTGCATCACTTTTCTCTGTGAAAACCGTCGTTAGTGTGTCCCAAGCTTCTTTAGGTGTCTTGGAATTCTTAATTTGTTGCAAGAACGCATCCTCAATTGTTACAGTGAGAACAAACATGATATTTTCAGCTTTGACCTTCCACATTTTTACTATTTCAGCATTTGTTGGTGGTGTGGTGTCTAGTCAATCAATGATATTCCATAATTATTGGCATAGAAAGTAATATTGTATACTTGTGCTCCATGATCCGTAGTTACTTGCGTTGAGTTTCTCAATTCTATTAAGAGTGCTTGTGAAATCTACCATTGATAAGTGTCTCAGGACTTGTAGCGCCTGACAATAGCTTGTAAGATCTTCTTTGAGTTGCTACCTCGCTCTTATCCACCAGGCTCTGATACTACTTGTTGAATATTTATTTGTGGAGATGGACATAATCAATTTTTCATAACTTAAATTTTATTATATCAAAGTAAGAACTCGCTCAAGTGTTACAATCTTGATCATTCACTTGTTGTTTGCTTTATCAACACTTTTTACTTAGCACTCACTCATGTTTGTTCTCTTACTTTCTTTCTTGCTTTCTCACTTAGTTACTTACTTAAATGAACCACCTCTATTTATAGGTGGTGATGGAACAATCTAGCTAAAGATATTTTCTACTTAATTAGAATGTTCCTCCAACTACTAAGTTCTAGAATTACCCTTTCTAGAACATTTCTAGATTTTTCTCTCTAGAACACTCACCCTAGAGATCTTTCTTTATTTCTTTACAACTCTTGAATATTCTAGATTCTTCTTTGAAATGTCTTGGATATTAATTAAGGTTGTGATGAATTCTTAACAGTCTTGAATTCTACAAATCCTAATTTTGATTTGCTAGTTTTTCTTTTCATTTGGTGCTCGAAATATATTTTGGGGTCTTGATTAATACAGATTCGCGCATATTTCTTTTCATTTAGTGGTCGAAATATTATTTGGGGTGTTGACTAATCTAAATTTGCACGCGTAAGATTCATTTAAGGTAAAAACTTTTATAAACATATTTTTTTCATACGTATAACCGAGACCTTTGGTTGGGGGTGTCAAATGGGCGGGTTGAACTGAAATTGAAGATATTAAAATGAATTGAAATAGAAATCGAGTTCGGTCATTACAATATGGGATAGTCCAACAGCAAAAGAATGAGACAGGTAGTGACCAAGTGTGCCTCACAATGTTCATTTGTTTAGAAAAAAGACAGCGCACATTTAGGGTCTTCCTTAAGCCATGTTACTAGTTAGTGACGTTTCAACTATAATTAATTCTTTATAGTTTTTTCAAAGACCTACCACTCCTGCACTCTTTCAAATATAGTAAATTTTTGGCATAATACGTGAATATGTCTTTTAACTTGACTTCATATCTATGTCCTCCAATTTTGGGTGTGCACAAGTAAACACTCAAATTTATATAAAATTGAACAAGTAGACACATGTATTCAGGGGCGTAGCTACCCTTCGGACTCCCTTCGTCGGATTATTACACCGTATTTATAAGTAAAATAATATTTTAAATGGTTAAATAACACATTTTGAACACCCTTGATAAACAATAAAGTTTCTTAGCTCAATGGTTTTAGTCGTTTGGCTCAAGCTAAGTCATTTGTGTCCTGCTGTGCGCGGATTCAATTCCCTTGAATGGACTTTTTTTTACATGTTATTTGACTTTTGATTTTTTTTATTAAAAAATTAAATAAATCTAAAAGTAATTATTTAATTTAAAGTTAATAAGAAAATCTTATTTATTTATTTATTTCATAAAGCTACTAAAAGTGAAAAGGCTCATATAGAATTTATTTTAATATAACTAGTTTGATTCTATTCTTTATTTTTCATTTCTCGTTGTTAGTCATCAGAGGTTTGTAAAATCTTGAAGCATAAAATTTGATTTCACTCTAAACTAAATTTTCTCTATCTCTTTTTTCTTTGTATGTTCACTTCTTATCAAATAAACGTGAACATTAAAGTTAAACATTTGTAGTTTGATTTTAAAAATTTTGGTATATTTTTTAATTAAAAAAATTAATCATTAATGTTACATAGTTTCATATACAAAATTTAATTGCACCCATTCATTAAATTATTTTTATTAGCTATGAAATTTTTGGACACCCTTTATAAAATTTCTGACTACAACACTACATGTATACTATGTGGCAATTCACATCCTACCGGCACTCTACCTGTAATATGCCACGTAAGCCAACGTTTTTTTTTTGTGTACCCTTGCATACCTTAATAATTATAACAGAGGTTTCTGATCTTATTTCCTGATAAAGTAAAGAAACAAACTACTCAATTTTTACATAATGAGCTGCTTGTATTAATGAAATAAAAAGAAGAAACCATTAATGTGTAGTGAAGAAATAAGCACATCTTTTCCTTTATTATCTAAAAAAAAATTGAAGTTTGTTAATGTGTTGAAATTTGTTAGTCAACTTTAACCCAAAAAAAAAGTTTGTTAGTCAACCAAACGCATATGAAGTCACGACTATGCATGGTCAACTTGTTCAACATGAAGACGTGTTAAATTAAGACACGTAACTAAGATAAACAATTACAATTATTGAAGTGAATTATATATAATTATATATATATATATATAAATGCCATGACCAATCATTTGACATGCACATGCTTTAAGACTTTAACAGTTATAAGAGGATTAACATGAACTTGAAGAAATTATTTTTCTCATCATAACAGAAGACGTGTAGATTTGATCAAACCAAACATGTTTATTACAACTCACCATATTAACATCAACCTTCCTCCTACAATTACATGACTAGAGCTTTCACTAAATCCCTTATTCCTTCATTCAATATCACTATATGAACTTTTAAAATTATTGAGCCAGGTTTTATTATTTTAACCTATTATTGTATTTTTCAATAAAAAATATTATTGTTTACATTCTTACTTCAAAAGATTTGTCGTGCATCGTACCTTATTGAATTACATTGAGTATAACATTGAGTATGTTATAGTTATTCAATTTACATATGAGTATGACAACTAAAAAAACAAGACCTCTTTATGAAGTTTGATTTTAGACCCCCAAGCTTATTGAGACGACTTTGTATGTAGCAAAGCAATTTTGTCACTTTTATCAGAGGAGAATCCAAGATTTGAAGTTTATTGATTTTTACAATATTCTCAAAATAATAAACAATAATATTAACTGACTCACCATCACATATTTATAAATATTTATTTAATAAATTTCACAATAAAATGCATAATCTTTGTAATAATTATTGATTTTTCAAAAACCTAAAATGATCTAGATCCACCATTGACTTTCGTATAACCATGCAACAATCAAGAAGTAGTGTCTTTGGGGATTCTTTAGGGACCGATTCAATATGCATATGTAAATTGAAATGAGAATTAACATTTAGGATCTGTTTGGAAAGCCAAATGATAACTAAAATTGGTGTGATTACTAGAGCAATAATTATCAGTCTAGTAATTATACGGATTTGACTTTCCTCCATTACACTTTCCTCTCCATTTTATTAAGCACATTTAGATGAGAAACATGTATCTTATTTAATTTTTAAAGATTAAGATTGTATTTCATTAACAAGTATCATAATTATAATGGAATGGAAATGCTTGTTTTCATATTGTTTTTTGTTTCAAGTATTATTTTTCTTAATTCTACTTTTTCTATTAAGGTGGCAAATTACTCCACTTTTAAAGTGATTTTTATCCATTGTTATTTTGTAAGATAAAACATATTATCTTGAATGACCTTATTGGACTATAAATAAAAAGATACTCCCTCTCTTTTAATTTATTTGTCCTATAAAAAAACTTTTGATCTTATAGTCTTAAATTAAAGATACATCAAATGTATCAAAATGCTCTTTAATCTTGTGATTTCAAATATATGATATATTTAGTAGTGTGAAGTAGAGACCACAATGTCATTTATCTAAACTGACAATATTTTTATTGATTACTAGCTGGTGCAATTTCAAGTTATTTCTTAGACACAATATACCAGATAAAAAAAACACAAATATGATGAGCAGAAGAGCCAAAGAGGAGGCATATGAATCTCCCCAAAAGCAGAACAGAAGAGGGAAAAGAAACAGAGGTTTTGTCTATCATTTTGTCAAAAGAGGAGAAACTGACATGTTATATCAAATTTTAGAGACCAAGTACTAAATACAATTGTCTATGCTGACCATCTACCTTAATTCCAGGCATGTATTTATTCGGCGTAAAGGGCTAAGAGTCGGTGAAGTGAGTGAAAACCATGAGTGGCTATGACACCACATCTACCTAAGCCTTCAAACAATAGAGGTGCCTAGTGCACCAGATTTCCAAACCAACTGACACCAAGATATGCAAGTTCAGGACACTAGATAATCTAGACACCGGAAATGTCACTACTCGGTCCAACACCATTCGCAAAGTAGAGTGCAATCACATAAGATCCAAACAAACAAGGGTAATAGAGGAAACATAATAACCAGTTGAGATCTATATATACATTTTATGCATTTTCAGAACTTGGATCAACTTCTGTGGAGCCTCAAAGTGCCCAAAAAAAAGGCATTTTGACCCACAGTATACTAGTGTGGCAGAAGATTTCATATTATACTTGTTTATGACAACAGTTATAATTCTTTTGACAGTCCTTAGACCATGCGCCTTCCTTAAACTGAGATCATACCAAAATATTTGATGACCATTAACCGAAGTATTATTCAACAACTTGGCTACTCAATAAGTTCACCTTCCAACCCAAGGTAGAGAAAATGTAAAATAGGACTAGAGTAAAGGGTCTTTGGCAGAGGTCATTGTTGCGCTCCAACCATAAATTGCAACAAAGCACCTGCAGCAGCAGCAAAGAAGTAATAAATCTCAAGGACTGGAAAAAGTAGGAAGACAATCAAGGACAAAATTAAACAACTATAAAGAACTGGAACCAGAAGATACTACAAACTGTTCAATCTAGAACCATCAGAGAAACTAAGGTAATGATACAACTTGTTAATTGGGAATGACACTGATAATATCTAGCAATTACAGTCAACCTCATAACAATACCAACAGCTATGATAAAGGTGAATGGGAAGCTATTGACCGCAGTTTACAGACATTAACAAAAATAGCAGAGATTACAGTCAATTTTACAAGATATTGACACAGTTAATCAGAAGGAATACTGTTCTGTAGGGCTCACATACACATTGTTTCCCTTTCACCATTCTGTTAGGAACACACCACTCATAAACAAAGACGTGTCTGACTCTGAAAATCAGCTAAGCCACTCCTCTTCTGACCCCCCCATCCCCCGCCCCCGCCCCAAAAGTGTCCCCTCTGCACCCAAACACAAACCAAAGGACTGAGTTCATAATCTGATTTCATACTTTGAACTGTTAAATGGCTTTTTATAATTTTTTGTGATTATGTCACATTACTTCAGAAGATCCCCTAGTAGTTATTGAGTCAGCAACATACCTGTACACAATATAAACCAGTAAAAGGCTTTTCTCAGCTGCCAAGGAGAACTCTCTTTGGGTCAAGCTGGCCACTGCAATAACTTGAAGGAACAGCAGAAAGTTCCTGTCTTCCTCTCCACTCTTCACCAGGTTTCAAAGTGATAGGCTTTTCCACTGCAGCAGCCTCAACACACAGCATGTGCTTGTATTCCTCATCTCCAAAATCAGCTATGGCCTTTGCCCTCTTGTCCCAAGGGTTCCACACAACTGAGAAGAAGAAATTACAGAAAGAAGCCACTCTCCATTACAAAATCCAAACAACTACCATGAACAGTTTATTACTGATAGATACTCCACCCATACATTCTACAAATATTGAGTTGCTACATGCCTGAACAATTTGTTCAAGAATTAAGATATACTGAAGAGTGGCATGGGAGGAAAAAAACCCTAGAAGATCAAGCTCTTATTTATATGAAGCACAAAATAGTGATTCTTTCACTAAGACTGACATGAAAATGAGCTCCTAGATAATCAAGTTTCCGAACCCAGTATAGCAGGACAAAAGAATTGACTTTTCTCTTATTGCAATCAGCAAACCAATTTACTCTTCAAATAAATCAAACTCATACACGCAGGAAAGCTACAAAGATTGTCAATTACCTGCATCCGGTAACCCATCTTTACGAATAACAAATGTCCGTTTCTTTTCATGATCCAGGATCGCAATTTTTGTGGGGGTACTGAGATATATTTTGTCCACCTAAAGAACATGGCACAGACATCACAAGAGATGAATCATAAGTGCTAAAGCATTGAAAGGAAATAGTTGAAGCACCAGCCGATAAGATTCTCACTTCAGACTCAAAAGTAATTGCATCGCCTTGCTCAGTGAATCTCTCCTTATTCTCAAGATAATCAAGTGTCTCAAGGCCCTCAACACGGACTTCACTGTAAAATGAGAAATGATATGATTAGTTCAAAAGATCAATTCCGGGACAACAAGTTTACAGAAATGTTTTTATTCTTGTTTAAGTCTGTGAGCATCCTATCAAAAGCTTAAGCTATTAGTGTTTTCCACACCCACCCACCCCCCACCCCCCCTTCATGTGTGGGCTTGATTCTATATATGAGTCAAGCACGTGGATATTCATTTAATAATGGGTGACGGTGAGACTCGAACTCGGAATCTCTACCTGCTCTGATATCATGCTAAACAATGGACCGTGTGCCCAAGTCAACCCCAAAAGCTAGCTCATGAGGTAAGGATTGCCCAAGACCATACAAGGAGAGCCACCTATCCCACTACACCCAATATGGGACTTTCTAACAACTATTTAACTAGCAGATCAATAAACTTGGAGCAGTACTGAGACTTCCTCTTCACTTTAATAAAACTCAATGTAGGTTCTCTAGTTCTAAAAGTGCTTAAAAATAAAGAGGAAAAGATGAGGATGAAGAAACAAGGCTATGAATTTGTGTTCTTTATTCTTAAAGCTTAATGATTAAAAAGATGATGTGATATAGCAAGAGAGGCCAGATGACAGTTGAGAGAAAAGAAGAGCAAGAGGAGGTGAACACACTTCCTTTTTTGTCGCTGAGCGTCAGAAAAATATCCTGAGAAATTTTTTTACATAAATCCCGACAAAGAGGCAACCAAGTTTAGGTCTTCCAAAAGTTTACTAAGACATAAAATTCTACAAAGATTGCTAAAACATATCTTAAAATAATACTCCCTCTATCCCAATTTAAGTGGCACCCTTTGACTTGACATAAAGTTTAAGAAAAAAAAAAAGACTTTTGAAATTTGTGGTCTAACATAGTCATTGACCATTTGACTTTTGAAATTTGCGGTCTAACATAGTCATTGACCATTTGCATGGATATAAATCATGTCATAGGATAAAAGAGAAATTTTAAAGTTAAATTGTTTCCAAGTTCAAAAAAAAGTTAAATTGTTTCCAATTATGGAAAGGTGAGATTCTTTTAGGGATAGACTAAAAAGAAAAGTGTGCCACATAAATTGGGACAGAAGGAGTAATTAAGGAAGACTTTCTTTCACATCCTGAACCTCACATTGGGAATATTAGAAGAGCCTCAGAATAACTTTTGCTGTGCTTATCTAGGAGGACCAGACATCAACAATCAAGAATGACAAACCTGCAAAGTCTACCAGAAGCATCTAATAAATTGAAAAAAATTGTTTTCCTTCAAACATGTTATATTCCAAACTGCTTTTGTGTAAGCCGAATATTTGATACTTCAGTGGTTTGATATGAGTCAATAGACTCACCATAAGAGGACAGGAACTTAACTTGCTTCCCGAACTCAGATAGCAGTGTCATTAAAAGCCATTGATTCATAGCTTAAGCAGATTGAGTGATACAAAAAAGGCTTGGTTGCTTCATGGATTATGTGAAGCTCTTCATAGAAGTGTGTTGATACGTAAAGTACAAAGTGATTCAACAAGAAACAACTGCTTCTTTGAGCCTCACTTTAAAAGGCGAAAGAGTAAATTTTACTCAAAACGAAGATCTAAAAATAAACAAAAAAGAAGGGTGAAAATGAACATATTGTTATTGAGTAATACGACTCCTCTGCATGTATACTTCAATATTCTCATTGTCATCCTTGTCTTCGTTCTCAAATTTGCAATGCCTCTTCTTCTGCTACTTCAGTTTATTTACTTCTTCCTTTGTTTCATTTTATTTTATTTTTCTAATATGCAAATCCAAATCCTTTTTGACTATGGCAATCTCCAATAATAAAGTTTATCAAGTGGGCCTTTTGATAATGGAATGGAGTGGGGTTTCTGGGGTATCTATGGATCTGTGGGGTGGGCTCAAAGGAGAATTATTTGGGAGGAGTAAGGTGTTGGTACAGGGAGATGGGATATACCTTGGGTGTTGGGGGGGTTAATACCATAAGATTCCCGAAGGAGAGGTTTGGGTGTAGGGTGATGTCCAAGGCCATGAAGGAGTATTCGGAGTTTATTAACATTTTTTTCTCTTATTGATTTGCCTTAAACAAGCGCCAATTTCAATTGATCCAGATCGGAGGACTCATCTTCCAAATCGAGACTAGATAAATGCTTAGTGTCTACTTCTTGGGATGAGTTGGCACCCAATGTTATCCAGGATCCTCTTCCACGACTGCTATCAAACCATTCACCCATCTTGTTGGATGGTAGCAGAGGAAGGACTAAGGAGAATGAGATCTCCTTTTAAATTCGAGAAGAAAATGTGGTTGATTTAGGGGAGAGTAGCTAAATGGCGAAGTAGTTATGTGGTGGGGGGAGGCCTTCCTTTAGGCTTGCCAAGAAGTTGAACTTGCTTAAAAAGACACAAGGGTGTGAAATAAAGAGATGTTTGGGAGGGTAGAGGTGAATATGAGGATGTTACAACAGAAACTCAAACTTCTTAGCAAGAAACTCAGTAAGTGATCAAGAGAAGTGATAGGCAACGTCTTTGATTATGTCTATGAATGGAAGAATAATCATAAATGATGAGTGGGCACAGTGTTGTCAATCCAATGTTATCAAAGATTTTTCTATATTAGGATCTGATCACAGGCCCCTTTACTCAAGTGTCATAACAACTCTCAGAATGGTATCAAATACTAAATTTTTGGATTTATGGGTTGATCAACCTTCCTTCAGACAAGTGGTGGAAGATATTTGGAATACTCATATTTCAGGTAATCCTATGTGGAGATAACAACTTAAACTCAAACTTCTTGGCAAGAATCTCAGTCAGTGGTGAAGAGAAGTGATAGGCAACGTCTTTGATCATGTCTATGGATGGGAGAATAATCATAAATAAATGATTAGTGGACTCAGTGCTATCAATCCAATGTTATCAAATATCTTTCTAGATCGGGATTTGAACACAGGCCCCTTTACTCAAGTGTCATAACAACTCTCGGAATGGTATCAATTACTTTAAATTTTTGGACTTATGGGTTGATCAACCTTCCTTCAGACAAGTGGTGGAAGATGTTTGGAATACTCTCATTTCAAGTTATCCTATGTGGAAGTCATAACAGAAACTCAAACTTCTTAGCAAGAAACTCAGTCACTCGTCAAGAGAAGTGATAGGCAATGTCTATGAATGGGAGAATAAGATGATTGATTTAGAAGCATATGATGTCAGAAACATTAATAAGCAGAGCAGGGAAGATCTCAACAGGGGCCAAGTTAAATACATAAGATGGATGAGCATGCAAGAGAATATATTGAAGCAGAAATCTCAAGTCACTTGGTTTGAAGAGGGGGAGCATAATACTAAGTACTTCCATAGCTTGATTAGCGACACGAGAAGAAGACTTCAACTACAAAGGATCAAAAATCACATAAACATGTGGGTTCAAGGTCATGACAAGATTAAATGGAGTTGGGGCTACAAACAGAGAAAGATGGAGGATGATCCCTGCTTGTATATGGTGGACTATATGGAGAGAGAGAAATGATAGATGTTTTGAAAATAGGGACAACAACCTGCAAGAAGTCAAGCTTAAATGTATTTTGTTGTTCTGTTTTTGGTGTATAAATGTCTACTCCAATGAGACTGAGTCAATCATAGATGTTTTAGGGTCCATCTAGTTCCTGGTTTAGCATTGGAAAGACTAATCTTTTCTTCTTTTTTGTAAATATGGTTTTTCAGTACTAAGGTAGTACTGACTGAAATACAAATGTTACTAGTGTCAAAAAAGGTAATGACAAGATCGCCAAAGCTGATGTACACCATTTTGAACATCTATTTAATATTCCTCACCATTTTAATGATCATACCATCCTGGATTTTATCACCCCATGCATGTCATGCCTGACTTACAAGAGATTAAATCTGGTGGTTTCATTATGAGTCCATCTAGTGTTGTTGGCCCTAATAACTATCTCCTGACTGTCATGCCTGACTTACAAGAGACCAAATCTATTACTTTCGGTATGAGTGCATCTTGAGTTGCTGGCCATGATGGTTACACTGGAACTTTTTTCAATACATGTTGGGACATCATCCAAAATGACATAAAGGACTTTATCCAAACTTACTTTCAAGGGAAAAGCCTTACCAAATTCTATACCCATACCTGTTTGGTTCTTATACCCAAGATAGACTCTCCTAATAGCTTTTCCAACCTTCAACCTATCAGTCTAAGCAATTTCACCTCCAAGATCCTTTCTAACAGACCTTTGCTTGGTAAGCTGATTTCTCAGCATCAAAGTGGATTCCTAAAAGGAAGATTGACTACTGAGAATGTTCTCCTGACTCAAGAAATCCCTCAAGCCATCAAGAAATACAGCAAAGGTCGTAATATGATTATGAAGCTGGATATGGCTAAAGCTTGCAACAGGATGCCACGGGTATTATTGTCATGAAAAAAATTTCATTTGGCTTCTCTGATGAATTCGCTAAATATTATTATGAGTATTACTAATGTGTGGTATTCTATATTGATAAATGGCAACAGAGTTGGTTTATTCATCTCGACTCATCACTCAAGCTATCAAGCAAGGGGGCCCTTTGTCCCCATCTTTGTTCATCATTGGCTCGGAAATACTAACAAGACTTCTCAAAAGCTGAATCTATGGCAACAATTTCTCTTCTTTTAGAATGAACCTCAGTGGTCCTATCATGAATCATCTTGCTTATGCAGATGATATAGTGATTTCCAATGGT